>CAUYLG010071273.1:0-27500 GCA_963573385.1 Cacajao melanocephalus | reverse complement strand
AAAAATTTCTTAGAAAATCCAAGTATGAGAATCTGAACAACTCTAATGTTAGAGGGTTAGAACTGAAACAGACCCCAGATAGCATCTAACTTCAACCCAGTTCCACTTTACAAACATAGAGAAGGAGGCTCAGAAAGGTTGGTTGATTTGCCCAGGGTCACACAGTAAGCAGAAGAGAGCCAAAGCTAGAAGTCAATACTTAGCCTGAGTTTTGCAGTTATCAAAGAAGACGTGCATTGAGGAAAAAAGCCCTAGAAACACAGCAATGTTCTTATTAATGACCCTAGAGAGGAGCCTGGTGCAGTGGTTCACACCTGTAGTCCCAGTACTTAGGGAGGCCGAGGCAGGAGGATTGCTTGAACCCAGAAATTCGAGACCAGCCTGAGCAATATAGTGAGAGTCCATGTTTACAAAAAAATTAAAAGATGATCCGGGTGTGGTGGCCACCTGTGTAGTCCCCGATACTCAGGAGGCTGAAGTGGGAGGATGGCTTGTGCCCAGGAAGTCAAGGCTGCAGTGAGCTGTGATCGCACCACTGCACTTCAGCCTCGGCAACAGAGGGAGATGCTGTCTCAAAAAAACAGAAACAGAAACAAAAAAACAAAAAACAAAAAACAAAAAAACTAAGCCTAGAAAGGCGCTGCCAGTGATGTAAGCAAAGAAGTTAATTATAGATGGCACCTAAATATTGGACCACAGAGATCCACTTGGGGTTTTCAGTAACCCACGAAACCAAGTGGAAATGAGACAATGTGTGGGTTAACAGAAACAGCAGGGACCTCTCAAGTGGATCATGAAGGCCAGCCAATCCTCTGCAGGGCTGGCCTGTCACCATTGATGCCATCAGGTGGACAGCTGTGGCAGTGCCATTGACTGTGTTTCAGAGACGCGGCCATCCCAGAGTCACCAGGAGCACAGTCACCATTCCCCGACGTGGCCTGTGTGGGAGGTGAGGAAGCTCGGGGCCGCTGCCAGCTCCTCCCTCATCTTGGCTCTTTGAAGTGTAGCACTTCAACATGCAGCCAAGGTCCTCAGTTTACTGGAGATGAGGGGGAACTGGCTGCCCTCACATATGGGCGAGACCCAGAACTTGTGACAGTGATTTTTAGTTTAGCCTTGCAGATAATCACATGCAGACCCATCTACTGTTTTATAACATGCCTGCTTCTGCCACAGAAAGTACTATATCACTGAGAAGAAATAGATGGATAGGAAAATGCATGCCTTCAAACATATACAGAAAGTCAGCCTTACCATTTTGGGCTTGTTGTCAAGTAACTGGCTAAAGGCTGGACCTGCCTGTTCTGAGAAAAAGGTGAGATCCATGGAGTTTTGGTGGGAAAAGATAGAAGCCACAGGATAGCCCATGCAGGATTTCACAGGTAAGGTCTCCTCCCTAGGTCTCTGTGTGAGGTGGGAGAACTATTTCAAGGTCCTTGTTGAGGCTCTCTAGGGTGCCCTACCACCTCATCCCTCTCCAGGAGAACTGCCCATCCACGCCGTCACAGGGGCACCCCTGCAGCTGCCTTTGTGCTGTTTACACAGTTAGCAGGTGCTCGCTGCTGAACAGACTTTGGGTGAATGCCTGACCCAGTGGACGCCTCTCTATTGGCTGGGCTGAACCAATCAGAATCTCTGTTCCAGGTATCTGGAATTGGGACAGTGTCAGCCTAGAGGTGATGTAGGATTTCTTTCCCTTAGATGCGTAGAAGAGGCATCTGGGGTGTAGGTGGAGCAAGGAATGACCAAGTTGGGTTTAGAGGGGCGGAAATGAGAGGCCACGGGGCCCCAGAAATGCAGAGAGCCTCAGCTTCCTGGTTCCCGGCCACAATTAGTATAATCAGACTCTCGAGCCCTCAGACTCAGTGGATTTCTCTGTTTAATAAATCCCTCATTATTGAATCTAAGTTTGAGTGAGCTTTGCTCCTGGCAATAAAGCCATCCTGAAGAGGGCTCCGATTTGCTACCCACAATGTTTAAGATGCCAGGGAATGGCTGTGGCAGGTGGAGGAAGGGGCATGGGAACAAGGAGGAAGGAAGGGAAGTTCTCCTGCTCATTCTCCTTCCTCGGACAACCACACCTAGGAGAGAGACACTGGGTGTATTCTTAAGGCAGAACACATTCTTTTTCAGAGGACAAGAGTGTCTCCTGGGGCAGTCATTTTGTAAATGGACCTGGAAAAAAACTGTAAAGCCAGCAAAGCTCACCTGCACTCCCCAGAACCCTCCACCTCTGTCTTTCTGTGCCCTACTTTGTGATCCTTCCTCTCCCACCAATGACAGGGATAGTGGGTTAGATAGTGTCCCTCCAAAATTCAGGGACACCAGAACCCCAGAATGTAGGCTTCTTTTGAAACAGGGTCTCTGCAGATGTCACTGGTTAAGATGAAGTCATACTTGAGTTGGGCAGGCCCTCAGTGTAATCGCTGGTGTGCTTATATGCAAGGTTGAAGATACACAGATACACGGAGGAAGGAAGGCTGTGGGGCCATGCAGTCAGACTGGAGGGATGCAGCCACAAGCCCAGGGACGCCAAGGATTGCTGGCAATCCCCAGAAACCAGGAGAGAGGCAAGGGACAGACACCCCCTTGGAGCCTCCAGAAGGGACCAACCCTGCTGACACTCTGATTTCAGAATTCTGGCCTCCTGAACTGGGAGAGAATAAATTTCCGTTGCTTAAGTCGCCCTGCTTATGGTAATTTGCTATGGCAGCCTGAGGAAATGAACACAACAGGCAAACGGGCTGAGGGTCTCTCTGTAATGTTGGCATTTTTTTAGGTAACAATAGAGAAGAGAGCAGAGTTTCATACCCACATATGAATTACTAACATCGACTCTTCACGCTCCACTGAGAAAGCTATTTTGGAATAAGTGTAATCAAAATGCAAACAAGTAACTCTGCCTATTCTGTTTACACTTATTTATGCTTTTGACAAAAGGAAACATCTATTTATTTGGCACCCACTACGTGCCAGGCAATGCGATAGGTGATTTCCTATCTAACATTTCACTTAATTTTCACAATAAGCCTGCTCTGTGAGTCAGGAAGTACTATGCCCATTTTGCTGTTCAGGAAACTGAGGCTCAGCGAGCAGGAACAATTGACTACCAGGCACAGGGCTAAAGGGAGCAAAAGTGGCCTGTGCAGAGTGTAAGTTCCAGGGTGGAGCTGAAACAGCCAATCTTTCTGTCGGCCTAAGCCGACACCAGCTTGGAGTCCCTCACATCTTCATGGATCTCCCTGGGCTCGGCAAGGCCATGCAGATGAAGGATGCTAAGAGCCTTGCCACTCTGGAGGAGCAAGACATCTGACCCGCTGTCACGTGGCAGGGGCTCTGGGAGAGGGGCATGGTAGCCTTTCTCAGGGAGAAGGATGCGGCAAGGCAGCCCCTGGTGGTGAAACTTGGCGGGGTGGTGCCTGGAAATGACCCGTTCCCCCGTGCATCTCTTCACAGAGTGCCATGCCCTCCCACACATGCTTTCTAACATAATCCTGATACTTCCCTGGATGGTGTGAACAGCCCCCCTGAACAAACAGCTGAGGACAGAGCCAATCAGAGAGGATGAAGGCCTTGTCCCAGGTTGCAGAGATAAGAGTCTCACAACAAAGCTAGGCATGGTGGCTCACGCCTGTAATTCCAGCACTTTTGGAGGCTGAGGTGGGTGGATCACTTTAGGTCAGGAGTTCGAGACCAGCCTGGCCAACATGGTGTAACCCTGTCACTACTAAAAATACAAAAATTAGCTGGGTGTGGTGGCGTGTGCCTGTAATTCTAGGTACTCGGGAGGCTGATGTAGGAGAATCATTTGAACCCGGGAGGGAGAGGTTGCAGTGAGAGTGAGCCAAGATAGAGCCACTGCACTCCAGCCTGGGAAACAAGAGTGAAACTCTGTCTCTCAAAAAAAAAAAAAAAAAAACCTCACAACAGGCCTCCTTCTCACGTGACACTTTACTCCATTGCCAGGGGGGAAAGCCAAATGATCTGTGTTAGCAAAACACTTCCTACCTCAACAAAACTCGGAAAGTTTAGAATAAGTTAAGAGACAACTGCTGTGTGGCAGCCATTGATTTTGGATGCTCAGACCCCTTTTCTCTTCCCACAGCCAGAGGGCAGTGGCTGGCCAATCAGCAGGCTCCATCTGCTTGGCCATTATGATTGGGTCAGGATGTGGCCACGTGACCATAGCTGGGCCAATCACAGGCCTTTGATTTTCGGCTGGCGCTGGGAGTGGCTGAGGACTGGCTCTGTGGGTGGCCAATGTAGACCGAAAAGCCGACCCCATAACACTGACCTGGATGGGGAGTGGGCAGGGGAAACCTTCTTCCTGGATCCACCTGTGCTGCAAATTCCTTTTATTTCCTAGCTGGTTTGAGTTGAATTTCTGAAAGAATTGCAGTGAATCCAAGCATTCTCCCACAGAACTGGACCACATACTTCTGGGTATTAGTTGAGATAAACTGTAACAGACCCAAAAATGAGTCATGGCCTCAGCAAACAAGCTGATTTCACATTCACGTAAATAGTGCAGAGCAGTTCGGGTGGATGATGGGTAGCAGTGAAGGGAAGGATGTTGAGGCTTTGTTCCTCACCATCACTGGGGCAGAGGGCAGAGACCCTTACAACTTTGATGTGTGGCTTCTAAGGTCACCATGGGCATGAAAATTGCCAATGGAAAGGGCAAGATCACTGAGGACCAGATGCGGGAGATCTTTAGAGTCAGGCCTGGGATCAATAAATATCAAGGGGTGACTTAGCCCTGAGAGCATTAAGGAAGGCTGGGAAATGTAGTTGGCTCATGTCCAGAAAGAGAGGAAGCAGGCTTTGTTGACCAGCCCTCACCTTCTGCCAGACGCAGAAGCATCTTCACATCCCGTTGTCTCCCTCTATGTTCCCTGGCCTGACGCTGCCCTCCTACTTAGCACCCATGCACCCATCTTTTGGAGCAGACTCAGTATCCCTGGGGGAGAGAAGGCCTAAGAGTGGCCCCTGTGAACACCTCAGAAAGGGCCACTGCAAGTGTGTCCCAAGCAGAGCTGCCATCCTAGAAGCATTATTGGAAACCACAGCGGGAAGGGCCCGCCATATAGATGCCTCTCTGGAAAGACTTGACTGCTGAGGCACGTCCTAAGGGTAGGTCTCCAGGGCCTTCTGGGAGTAACTCTGTAAAGCCCCTCAAGGGAGAAAGAGTGCTCTCCACTCACTCTCCTGCAGGTCATCTCAGCCCAGCCTGCTCCAGACCTCTCTCACTGCAGCACCTGAGGAGTTCAGCCTGATAGTCTGGGACAGTGGCAGGCTGGTGGGCGTCCCCAGGTCACCATCATGGAGTCTGAGGCTTTTCTGGCTCTTCTTGATTCAGCATATTGAGTGCCAAGGCTGAGCCTCGGGGCTCTGGGATGCCCGCTCATCTTCAACAGCCTCCCTGAGCCCCGTGGAAAGTGCCTGGGGACCAGCCTTCCTCCTTTGGGCTGCTTTGAGGGCCTGTGGCTTTGCAGACTCAAAACAGTCAATCTTATGTGCAGAGCCTGCTTTCCTTCTCTACTTCCCACCAGGCCAGGAAGTTTGGACCACACCCTTTCTATCCACCAAGGAAGACCATTTCCCAGGATGCCTGACATTTGCCTCCTAGCCCTGGCATGAGCCACAGACCTCCATCTCCAAAGTCACAAGAAGCAGATGGCTACAATCTGATGCTGAAACCAGTGGGACCCTCACCATCAAGAACCCTGATCCTAGATTCTCACGGCTGATCTCTCTGCCTAACGGCCTGGTGCTTTCTCAGCATCGTCCTCTGGATTAAATATCTACAACATTAATTATTACAGTTTATTAAATCTGGGGAAATAAAATGTTACTGCACTCCCCTTGCCACTGCCCCATGCCCCCACCAAAATGGAGTCTCTTATTTTGCTAACTGCTTAAACATAAAACTCCAGAAGAAAAAAATTGTCCCCACAGCTCATATTTTTCATCATTTGGTCATTAAATAGTGATGGATATAAACCTATAAAGAACCTAAACTGAACCTTTTAACAATCCATGAGCAATACTATCATTTCTTTAATAGAACCTGCTGACCGTGCCGAGCGCAGACACCATTTGTCATTTTCAGGATGCAATAATCAATAAGTTGGCTTGAAAATAAATAATATAACAGTCACAATATATTATCTTTCAGACTAGCCTTATACTAACCATAAAATGGGACTAACACAAAGAGAAACTTTTACATAAATGTTAAAAAGTTAGGGACATCACAGTGAGGACTAATGAATGAATTAGACCCTTGCCAGGGTCCCAAATTTGCTGTGAGTTCTGTTGAGCCGGGCCTCTGCTGCCTCCCACTGCCTGCACAGAGTAAGGATGCAGCAGCCAGGTGGCAGAGTCACAGTCAGCACACTGTGTGGGGACCAGAGGTGACAGAGTTCTGTCACAGGCTATATGACCCACGTGCAGACTTCCCAAGGTCATTCCAGGTACCCCAGAGCATAGCTTCAAACAGAACCACCTGATCGGTCACTCACACAGTGCCAGGGCTGGGGGGAGATTTGCTTAGTTCCAAGAGGGGGTCACAGCCCAGATTCAGCTTCAGAGATGTTCGTTCTGTGGGAGAGAAATGCCACAAAGAATCCAGGCCAGCAGGTGGCATTGGTGGAGAGTGGGTTCTGGAAGCAGCAAGGTAATGGCTGCAGGTCACAGTGAGCTTGTCGTCATCTGGGATAAGGTGACCCTTAGCCGCCCTTAGCAACTCAGCCTTGAGTCTGCTGGCCATCTGGTGCTACTCTTCAAGAGCAACAGAAAACCCCCTAGTTTGTGCATTCACTAATTCATTCATTCATGCATCCATTCATTCATTTAACAAAAAAGGTATTGAGAGCCTATGTAAGTTCCAGGCCCTATGCTAGCTTCCCCGGACCCAGCAGTGAAGGAGACAAAATTCCCTCCGCTCCCCTCCCAGAGCTTACATGCTAGTTGAGGCACTACAACAGATAGGGTATGTAAGTCCATGTCAGGAGGGTGTTCAGTGCTAGGGAGGAGTGTAAGGCAGGGCGAGGGGACACGATTAAGTGTGTGCCCTTCAGACCAGGTCTCTCCTGGTTCCCAGGTGCCCAGGCCTTCACTCAGAGTGCCCCATCCAGCCTCATACCTGCCTTTGGCTCCCTAGCTTTTCTGGTAACCAGTCTCCATGGTGTCGTGGTGACACCCTATGCTGTTAGCACCAGGCCACCAGACACTACGGTATGGGAGGAGAGCCATGCCCTGCTGTGAGGCAGGCAGCACGGTCTCCACTGCACAGCTGGGAGCCCAAGGCTCAGAGGTAGCATGTCTTTGGTAAGCAGAGTGACCAAGTGTCCCTGTTTGCCTGAGGATTTCAGTACTGAAACCAGAACAGTCCTGGGCAAGCTGGGATGGTTGATCATCCTTAAGCAAGTGGCAGAGCTGGATCTCAACCTCTCTTGGGTCAAAGGACTTTCCATCACCCCCTTGGGGGCCATCTTCTTGCTAAGGCTGGTCCACTCCTGAGACAGTCTCATAGCAATTTGGTTTCTTTTCTTATTTTATTTTATTTTATTTTATATTTTATTTTAGTCTCTCTCTGTCACCCAGGCTGGAGTGCAGTGGCACCATCTCAGCTCACTGCAACCTCCGTCACCCACATTCAAGTGATTCTCCTGCCTCAGCCTCTGGAGTAGCTAGACTACGAGCATGAATCACCATGTCTAGTTTTTTTTTTTTTTGTAATTTTAGTAGAGATGGGGTTTCACCATGTCGGCCAGGCTGGTCTTGAACCCCTGACCTCAAGTGATCCACCTGCCTCAGCCTCCCAAAGTGCTGGGATTGCAGATATCAGCCACTGTGCTTGGCCTCTCATAGCAACTTGAAACAGCAACTGTCACTCAAAGTTCTTATATGATTTGGGCTTATCTGCACAGAATTTGGAGTCAAACAGACCTAGGAATTAATCCGAATTTGAACATTCAATAGCTGGGTGGCCTTAGTCAAGCTACTTAACCTCTCTGAGCCTCATCTGAAAATGAAGGTAAATATGCATATTTCAGCATGGTCTTGACGCGGATTTGACATCTTGCAAATGACGTAGCCCATGGTAGATATTCCGTAAGTGGTGGTGTTATTAATACTTAGATGGTTTTAGCCCAGGAACTAAAGGAAAGAACTCCTGCTCCTAGGGGAGGTGTGGAGGTAGAAACGAGTGCTGCCACATTTATTATGAATCAGCTCGCTATGTGGAGCCAAAAATACTCTCCTTGGGTACCGTCTCTGTGACTGATATTAAAAATGACTGATTTAAGAGAAAGTGCTTCACCCTTGTTGCAAACTAAGAAGGTAGGTCTGGAGTATTCTCAGCCTTAAATGCTGCCAGTATTTCATCTTTGGGTAGTCATAAAGTTAAAGGTTAATAGGCTGTGCAAATGACAGAGTTTAAAGGGAAAGATGGGGAGGGGCCGGGGAGCTGCAGGCAGCCGCGGGCATGTTGGAGACAGGTGTTGGCTCACCTGCGGGAGGAAATATGGAGGTGGGCTGACCGGGCCTTCTCAGCCCCTTCTCGTTCCTGCCTCATATGGGAACTCCCTATTCCAAGAGCTCTTTTCCTCTATAGGGATTTCTTTCCTGGTAGGACCTGAGGACACGGGGCCTTGGAGAGGCAGGCTGGGCAGCGTTGTGAAAGCCAGTGCCTGAGAAAGAGCGCCAGGAATCAAGGGGACTGAGGCTCTCGGAGGCCTGGGGAGAAGGCAGGAGGGTTCAAATGGAATTGCAGTGAGCCCCACTTTCATGAGGCTGACCCTGTGGTCAGAGTTTTGGGAGCACATCAGAATCACCAGGAAGCTTGTTACTCAAATACGGATTCCCAGGCTCTAGCCTGGAGATGGAGTTGGGGCCTGGGCATCTGTATTTTAGGAAATTCCTACCCATCTCCCAAGGTGACTGTAACATGGCTCTAAGACAGATGAACCATGGGCATGCCTTGAGAAATCCTGAATCAGTTAATGTTCTGGAGTCTAGTTCTAGGTCCAGATTCCTGAACCTTCAGTAGTGAGGGGCTTTGGGGATTATTGAGCCACAAACTGCACCCAAATCAGCCAGGTGCTGTTGAAGCTGAGTCCCCCTGGGACTTCATTGGTCACACAGAATCTTGAAAGTGCTAATGAGCAGCTAGGGGTGGCGATCTCTGCCCCCCACCTGTTACCAACGGGGAAGTAGAGGCAATGCCCAGGAATGACCTGCCCAAGGTCAACCACGTAACAGCAGAGCCCGCACCAGACTCCCCAGTCCAGCTCTCTTTCTGCTGCACCACGGCCTCTTCTTCCCATTGTCAGGGGCTTGTGCTCACTTCACCGACCACTGCCATGGAGCCTGGTGTCACCCATTCCCACTTTCTACAAATACGGGGCCAGCTCTCTCTTGCGCTCTGTCAGGACTGACAAAGGGTGTGTGTGAAAATAGCCTGACTGCAAGAGCACATAGGGCTCCCTAGAATTCACTGTTTACCTCTGGTCTGAGGTTCTAGATGAAGCAGGAACAGAGCTGTCTGTGAACACAAACTCTGTGTTTGAGGAGGGAAAAAATGTTAAATTCAGTGAAGCAGAATCGTTGGCAGAATCCAGACCCTCCCAGAAAAGACTTTTTAACTTCAAATGCTCCAAAAGTATCTTTTCTTGCTAAGGAAATTAACAGATTACAAAGTACATTTATTGCTTTATCTCCTCAAATCCTCGTAAAAACACCATGAGGTAGTGGGTACTGGTCCACTTTAAGGACAGAGAAACCGAGGCCCGCAAAGGCCAAATGACTTGGCCAAGGCAAATGTGTAAGCAGAATAATGGCTTCCAAAAATGTTCACACCCTAATCTCCTAAAGTGGTGAATATGTTACCTTACATGGCAAAAAGGACTTTGCAGATGTGCGTAAGTGAAGGCTATTAAGACAGAGAGATTGTCCTGGATAACCCTTGTGATGTCAAGAGTTTTTATAGGAGAAAGAGAGAGGCAGGAGAGGCCATGATTGATGTGAAAAACACTTGACCCTTCTTGCTGGCTTTGAAGATGCAGGATGGGGACTATGAGGCAAGGAGTGTGAGCAGCCTCCGGCAGCTGGACAAAACAAAGACACGAAGTGTTCCCTAGAGTTTCCAGGAGTTCAGACCTACCGACGCCTTGATTTTATCCCAGTGAGACCCACTTCTAACCTGCTAAACTGTGAGATAATGCAATTGTGTTGTTATAAGCCTCCGAATTCATGGTACTTTGTTTAGAATAGCAATAGGAAACTGATACAGTCACACAGAAAGAAAACAGCAGAACTGAACCCAATTCTGTAGGCTCAGTCCAGGACCCCTCTATGGCAGGGGCCAGTCGGGAGGTGTAGACACAGGGGAGGGGAAATGTTTTGTGATGCCCAGTTGCTGTTGCCCTTTGCGAGCTGGGGATCACAGTCATGGGATGGTAATTATTCAAACTCCAGCTAAAGTCCAAAGCAGGGAGAAGTTACATCCTCTCCCTTCTCTTCTCAGCCAGTCCTGAGCGCTCTGCTCCACCACCCCAGCCTCCACTGTGCCCCTGTCTATAGGATGCGACTTGGAGGCTTAGACTTGCCCAAACCCAACATAGAGACATTGGTTCCTTCCTCTCGTCCCAAAGCAGGCCTGCTAGGGACCCATGCAGTGCAAGAAATCCCAAGCGACCAGCGGCTCTCTCTCGTGTCTCTGTCTAGGCCAGGGCAGCAGGTGGCCCCCACTCTGGTCTGTCCTGGGACTGGGGCCCTCGCTGATCCCCCAGCCCCGTGTCAGCCTCTCACCTCGAGGCTCCAGGACAGTCCCAGAAAGGAGCTTCTCGCGATCAATCTTGCCACGGTCTCCATGAATTTTAAATAATAGCGGCTTTGCTCTTTCTTGCTCAGTCCCTGGGTGCGTCAGACTGCAGCTTTTACAAGATCATATTTCTTCACATTTTCATACAATTATTTTAAATGGACAAGATAATGTTGAAATTCTTATTTAAAATGTATGCAGGTAGAGAATGAACCTTCCTGCTTTTTATATTTAACACCAGACGGAGCAATAGAAGGGAATTTTAACAACAGAACTGAAGTGGAAGTGTCTTAGGCGTTCATGATGGACTATGGTTTTAAGCAGCTGGTTTTCTTTGATGAATAAATAATTATGCCCAAAATAGACAGATTGGCCATTATTAATCTCATTTTAGACTGTGCACATTTTATTGATTCTTAAGTACAAGAATTTTGCCATTTTCACAAAAGGGTGACATTCCTAATTAAAATGTAAGTTAAAAAAAAGTTTCAGCAGCCTTGTCAGAGCCAGGGGGGCAGAGGGCCTGGTTTCTTCCGGAATAAATTCTTTCCAGACTAATGATCCCCAGAGATATTTCACACAGCCAGCCCAGCTCCACAGTAGCCAATGAGACCAGCAAAGGCCCAATCAAAATGGGGTACCAAGACACACGACCCAGCCTGGGTAGCCATGAGCCTCCTCTTTGGTTTCTATCTATGTGACCCCAGAAACTAGGGGTATTTGCCCTTCCCCCTTCCCCAGTACACCTATTGGTATGAGTGTCTCTTATACAAACATTGGGGCAATTATCTTTTGTTTTTCAATTTAAAAAAATTGTTTTATTTTAATATTTTTTAGAGGTAGGGTCTCACTATATTGGTCAGGGTGGTCTTGAACTCCTGGCCTCAATCCTTCTGCCTCGACCTCCCAAAGTGCTGGGATTACAGATGTGAGCCACTGTGCCTGACCTCTTTTGTTTTTTAAAGGCTTATTAGGATTTTATAAATAGAGAACATCATACAGTGATTTGGTTTAGCTCTGTGTGCCCACCCAAATCTCATCTTGAATTGTAATCCCCATGTGTCAAGGGAGGGAAGTGATTGCATCATTTGGGCAGTTTCCCATGCTGTTCTCATGATAGTGAGTGAGTTCTCACAAGATCTGATGGTTTTATAACGGGCTCTTTCCCACTTGGCTTTCTCCTCTCTCCCTTCCCACCATGTAGGAAGTGCCTGCATTCCCTTCTGCCATGATTGTAAGTTTCCTGAGGCGTCTCCAGCCATGTGGAGCTGTGAGTCAATTAAATCTCTTTCCTTTATAAATTACCCAGTCTCAGGTAGTATCTTTATAGTAGTGTGAAAACAGACTAATACACACAGGTAATACATATTGACGTTTTTTAAATAAATGGAGGAAGTACACTTAGAAAGTTCATTTAGAAGTGCACTTAGAGAGAGAGAGAAGTAGCTAATGTTTATAAAGCACTCACTATTGTTCTAAGTATACAAAACTTGTGTAAGACAGACACAGTTATTACACCTGCTTTATGGGTAAAAACATAAATGCACAGGGAAACTGAACATGGCTGAGGTCACCCAGGTCACAAGGGGCAGTGCTGGGATTTGAACCTCATCTTTAGTGGAACAACGATGCCCTACTGCCTCTTACATAAAAGGATACTTTAAAAAATTATTTATTTACTTATTGAGATGGAGTTGCGCTCTGTCACCCAGACTAGAGTGTCGTGGCGCCATCTTAGCTCATTGCAACCTTTGCCACCCAGGTTCAAGTAATTCTCCTGCCTCGGCCTCTTGAGTAGCTGGGATTATAGGTTCCTGCCGCCACACCCGGCTAATTTTTGTATTTTTAGTAGCAATGGGATTTCACCATGTTGGCAGGCTGGTCTCAAACTCCTAACCTCAGGTGATCCACCTGTCTCAGCCTCCCAAAGTGCTGGGATTACAGATGTGAACCAACGCCCTGCCAGGATATTTTTTTAAGAGCCATTCAGTTTCCCACCCCATCACACAGAGAGAATCACTGTCAATAGTTTCTGGTAATTTCTTCCAGAAAAAAATAAATGCTTGCAATTGTGTCATGTTCTGCTTGTAAGTGTCAGAAATGTGAAGCTGCCAGCACATTTTCTCATCAGCAAAATGGTGAGTTTGTTCGAAACTCCACCCCCAGTCCAGCTTCCCTGGGGCAGCTCTCTGGTCTGTTTCATGGGCTGTGGTTCTGTGTATCTGTTTGTAAAGAGGAGTCTCATTGCGAAGGGAAGCAGCTTAGTGATCATTTGCAAGAGTCCTTCCAGCCCCAATGCCCACTTTCGAGAAACATAACATCACCCAAATACAGAGTAGGGCCTTAGCTGCCACTGGAGGAGATGGGGGCCAAGAAGGGGGTCTTGGTCATTGGAGAGGCTCCAGCCAAGGCCAGATTTGAGATGGACCTACAAATTAGCGAGGGCAGAAGAGTGCAGTAACGGTCAGGAATGAATGTGGTGCAAAGTGACAAAATCACTCTGGAAAGTTCTTTAAATCAGCCTCAAGTGCAGCTCCCTGTCAGGTTTATTTACCGCATGGGACACTGACATGTCATCTTCCAGCAGGCTCAGCTCAGGTGTGGAGGATTTCCTTGGGCAGGGGGCAGAGCACTGTCGTGAAATAGCTGACATTTAGGGGCTGGGTGGTAGGAAGAAGACAAAACTTGAAATCTGAGAGTCATACTCAACTTCGATGTGAGTCTCACACTCAGAGAGGGCCCCAGAAATAAGACTTTGGAGGGAAGAGCAGGGTCAGGTCCTGGGTCCCACCCTCACCCCAGGGCACACACTCAGACAGAACCAATTTCCTTCACTGTCTGTCTCTTGCGGCGTGTACTTATGTTGACCTTACACATGATGCAATTCTGTGATGGAAAATAACCGCAGGTCATCAGGAGGCCGGGCCTCCTCCAGGGCCATCTATTTGTAACAATTCAACTTTTAAGAATTCTAATGGGTCACCAGATTTGCCATTAGTAAGGATGACAATCCTTTGTTGAGCCTTCCTCATGCCAAATGTATCCACCTAACTTATTTGCTATACCAAAAACCAGTGAGAAAATAGGGCACATATTCAGAGTTTTCCCTGATGCATCAGCCACCTAGAAAGGGGGGTTTTCTGAGTTCTGTAGCCATTTCTACTTAAGGTGCTATCTCCAATGTCTGCGACTTACAACTAATTCTGATAAAAATTTTAGTGGAATTGGGATGGTTATGGCTGTTTTTCTTTGATGGAGAATCAAAACATGTGACTTGAGTGAGTACTTGCCTTTTATTACACATCCCTGTCTGTAAAATATCTGGTTTATGTGCCAAGGAAAGTATAAATGTATGGCACAGTATTGGTTTTTCAGTAACCTGGCTTAAGCCAAAGGGGGGAAAAAATCTCATCTTGACACTATTTATGAAACAATTAATGTTGTCAACAGCCTTCCCACCTGCTGAGTTACACACAGCCTTCTAGACTATGAGGACTCCAAGAAGTGTCAACAATTCTAATATGAACTGTTGAAGCAAATCCATTTGAAAGGACTTATTTCTACAACTTATAAAACCTGATGATAGATAGCCCTTCAACTGTAGAGTACAAAAGATGCCTTATTCTCCAGCAAAATCCCCTCGTCATAAAGCTAGTATCCAGATAGCAAGCAACGATGATATGCCAGCCATTTCTGCAAATGGTATCTCACTTTATCCTAACAACCGCCAGGTGAGGTAGGTATTGCTATTATTATCTTCCACGTTGCAGAAGAAACTAGTTCTCATTGAGGTTAAGTAACCTGCTGAACTTCATGAAAGTACTTAGAAGCTGAACAAGGATTTCAGGTCTGATCTTTGAGATCTAAGGGAGTATGTGCCCCAGAGGCAGGTCACCCAGGAGGGCCTAGAGTGAACCTCACCTAAATAAACCAGACATTTCCAAATTTCTTTGTTTAAAACTCAGATTCTCAAATTCAGTTTTTTAAGAGACAAAATGCTGTGAAATACTTTCAAAAACCGTTTGGCAGTTTCTTATAAATTTAAATACCACCCTTGATAAGGTTTGGCTGTGTCCCCACCCAATTCTCATCTGAATTGTAGTTCCTGTAACCTCCGCATGTGGTGGGAAGGACCCAGTGGGAGGTAACTGAACATGGGGGTGGTTTCTCCCATGCTATTCCTGTGATAGTAAGTTCTCACAAGACCTGATGGTTTATAAGGGGCTTCCCCTTAGAAAACCTTCCCCATATTTGCTTCCCCTTTCACCATGACTGTAAGTTTCCTAAGGCCTCCCCAGCCCCATGGAACTGTGAGTCAATTAAACCTCTTTTCTTTATAAATTACCCAGTCTCAGTCAGGTATTTCTTCATAGCAGTGTGAGAATGGATTAATACAACCCTACTGTATGACCCAGCAATTGCACTCCTACGTATTAGTCAAGAAAAATGAAAGCATATATCTACACAAAGACATGCACAAAAATGTGAATAGTCATCCTAAACTGAGGACAAACCAAGTGTGCATCAGCAGATGAACAAGTGAACAAATAGCGGCACATCCATACAAAGGCATACTAGACTACAAAAAAAAAAAAAAAAAGAGTGAACCACTAATACCAGCAACAACTTAGATCACTCCAAAAACATTCTGCTGAGCTAAAGAAGCCAGACACAACAGAGCAGATAGCAAATGAGTCCATTTAGATGAAATTCTAGAATGGGCAAAACTAATCTATAGTGACAGAAAATGGGCCACTGGTTGCCTGAGGCTGGGGGAGGGAGGGAGATTGCAATGATGCAGGAACTTTCTAGGGACCAGGAAATGCTCTTTATCTTGATTATGGTGGTGGTTACAAGGGCATATGCGTTTGACAAAACACTGCACTATGTACTTAAAATTGGTACATTTTATGGCATGCAAATTATACTCAATAATATTGATTTTTAAAAATACAGGATGGGGCGGTTATGTTGAAAAGTAGCATGATTCTCAAGGTAAGAGGACCTAAACGCATCACCCTAGCAATTTCCTGGACTGGCTGCTTTATCCCCCTGAGCCCCAGCTTCACCTTGCATTACATAGAGATGAAGATACTAAGGCTGTGCTGGGTGGCATGAATTTTGGCTGCACAGAACAGAAATCCTATAGCAGACTTCCCAGAGGCATTTTCAACACCTCCGCTTGTACCTGGTTGGCTAAAAGCAAATAGCATGACAATCCTAGCTGCAAGGAAGCCTGGGATGTATAGTTCTTTATTCCGAGCAGCAATGTGCCCTCCTAAAAATTGGAGTCTGTTTCAGAGAAGAGGAAAGAGGGTGCTGGGGGAGGCACCCAACAGCCTCTGCCCCAAAGATCTCTTCTTCCCAATTAATCTGAGGATCCAAACACTTTCACTCACCCATTCTGTGGCGCACAATGCACAGAGTTACCAAATTGGTTATTGATTAGATCTTGTTGATTATTCCTCCTCCTTAATGGAATGTTTTCTATGCAAAAGCTGTCACTTTAGAATTCCACTAAAATAGCACCTTCTTCTGCTGCTTTTGCACCAAACTCAATCACTCTCTCAGGAGTCAGAGATCCTGGCAGGATTGTTCAATTGGTCAAATCTAGGTCTCATCTGCAATAATTATTAAAACAATAATAAATGCTATAACAATGATCACAGCAGACATTAATGAGCCCACACAGTGTTCCAGCCCACACTGTGTGCCAAGCACTTCACACACGTGTTCTCACTTAACTCTTTCCACGACACCCTGTGGCCTCAAGGGGACAGTTACCACATTTAGGCCACCTGACATGAGATACAGGGGAATCACACCATTGTGTGGATCTTGGGGGTGGAGGCAGAGGAAGGTGAAGTGAGGGAAATCTGCCGTCTTCCCATCCTTGGTGGCTGGGATGAGGCATGTCACCTAGGCTTGACCTATCAGATGCTCCCAGCAGAGCCTGTGCACCTTGGGAGAGAGGTGCAGAGATGCAGGACAGTTGGTGGTGCTCCCAGCAGAGGCTGGTGGACGTGCTGGTGAGGGTCTGTGTTGGTGGCTCCCACAGCAGCCACGTGAGAACTGGCAAGCCTGTCTGGTGGGACTCTGTGCCTGCTGCTGGCTGGACAGCCGTGGTTCCTGCTTTTTTCTGAGCTAGTTCTCCAGATGTCCTCTCTCTTCTTGAATGGCCCCATGTCTTTCCAAAGAATTTATTTTGGCCTAATCCTACTGCTACTGCTGTCGGGGCCCATCACAAGTATTCTAGGGCCTAAGCTAGGGGGTGCTTGAGTCAACTTCTAAAGAGGCACAAGACCGGCTTTCTTCCTCAGTATGCTTGAGTCCCACATTCATGCTGCCTAGGCCCAGAGTCTCTCAAATTCTGTGTGAAACATCTCCTCATTCTGGCCTCACTCTCTCTCTGTACCAGGCTCCAGGCCAGTTCATGGGATTGGGAAGAATGGGGCAAACACATGCCATTCTGTGTCTCTTCTCTCATCTCTCCTTCTACTTGAACAAAAACAAAATGAAACAAAAAAATCTTACTCCTCCTTCTATCAAAGCCAAAGCCTCCATCCACATCAACTTACTAAATAAGAGATCACCAGGTTACCAGTTTAAAAAAGAGTGATGGGCACAGTGTAATCCCAGCACTTTGGGAGGCCAAGGTGGGAGGATTATTTGAGCCCAGAAGTTTGAGACCAGTCTGGGCATTATGGTGAGACCTCGTCTCTAAAGAAAATACAGAAATTAGCTGGGTGTGGTGGCTTTGCCTGTAGTCTCAACTACTTGGGAGGCTAAGGTGGGAGAATCGCTTGAGCCTGGAAGGTGGAGACTGCAGTGAGCCATGATGGCACCACTGCACTCTAGCCTGGGCAACAGAGTGAGAACCTATTTTAAAATAAAATTTAAAAATGCTACATTCTAAATCCCACTGTGCACCTAGCTAGGAACCGCCATAATAATAAATACACTGTACTCATATGAAGGCACACTGATGAATGTGGTCCTCAGATGGAGTCTTCGGGAATACACGCCCCCGCTCTTTGACTGAGCTGGCTGATCTTGTCCTCGCACAACCAGTTAAATTTATTCTTAGGCCGAACCTGGTGGCTCTTGCCTGTAATCCCAGCACTTTGGGAGGCCGAGGTGGGTGGATGACCTGAGGTCAGGTGTTCGAGACCAGCCTGGCTAACATAGTGAAACACCCGTCTCTACTAAAAATACAAAATTAGCCAGGCATGGTAGCACATGCCTGTAATCCCAGCTACTTGGGAGGCTGAAGCTCGAGAATCACTTGAACCTGGGAGGCAGAGGTTGCCGTGGGCAGAGATCTCGCCATTGCACTCCAGCCTGGGCAACAAGAGCGAAACTCTGTCCCAAAAAAAAAAAATTACTCTTAACCATCAGCTTCACTATTAAGTGACTTTCCAATCTACTATTTTTTTGTTCAAACTACCATCATTTTGTCCTTAGATTTCATAGCAAATTGATGCTTAGCAGAAGCCACACTAGATCTTTTGTGTTCATATTGTGGTTTTATTACAAACAGCATCCACACTTTATCCTCAAAATACTTTCCTTTAAATGTTTTGTTTCAAATGTACTTTGCTTTTTTAAAAACAGAACCTTTTTTCTGATTATAAAAATAGTTGTTTATTGCAGAGAATTGGAAAATTATACAAAGTACAAAGACTAAAATAAAATTACCCATTATCCCATTATAAAAAAAAAACTCGAAAGTTTTATTATATTTTTCATGTTCCCTGTCCCCTCCCCCAACACACACACACACACACACACACACACACACACACACACACACACACTTTTGTCTCTGTCAAACACACATTAACAGAGTATTTTTTTAAAAACTGTGAGAACTTTTCCTTGCCATTAAGTAGACTTCAAAAACCAGTTTTGATGGCTTATGTAATATTCTATTGCACTGTGTGGCTATACCACAATTTATTTAACCATTTGCTTATTTACATTTTATTGTATTACAAGTAATAGCGAATGTATGTCTGTGTATCGGTAGGTATGAGTGTGTGTTAAGAATCCAGCTATGTTTTTTTAAGGATACACTGTATCTGAAAGGGAAACTTCTGGCTCAAAGTGTTTGAATTCAGGAGTCTTGATCCATATTGCCAAATTATTTTCCGGAAAACTTAAACTTATATATTCCCGACAGTGAGGTATAAATAGATCATTTACTTTTCATCCTCACCAGTATTAAGCATTGGCTTTTTTTTCTTAGCTTTGTTAATTTAATAACAGACAGGTATTTCACTGGTGTCTTAATATGCATTTATTAAATTCATAAAGATTATAATCTGCTCATTGTTTCTGTGACTTGCTAATTATATTAGTTGTCTAGATTCTACACCTGTTAAATATTTTTGTAATGGCTCATAAATGCTTATTTACTTATTTATTTATTTTAGAGACAGAGTCTCACTCTGTCACCCAGGCTGCAGTACAATGGTGCATTCATTCATAGCTTACTGCAGCCTCAAACTATTGGGCTCAAGCGATCTTCTCACCTCAGCCTCCTAAGTAGCTAGGACTACAGGTGTGCACCCACTCTGCTAATATTTTTTATTTTTTTGTAGAGATGGGGGCTCATTATGTTATCCAGGCTGGTCTCGAACTCCTGGCCTCAAGCAGCCCTCCTGCCTTGGCCTCCCAAAGTGTTGGGATTACAGATGTAAGCCACCTGCCTTGCCCTATAAATGCTTTATCTGGAGCGCAATGGCACGATCTCAGCTCATTGCAACCTCCACCTCCTAGGTTCAAGCGATTCTCCTGCCTCAGCCTCCTGAGCAGCTGAGATTACAGACATGTGCCATCACGTCGGCTAATTTTTTTTATTTTTGTAGAGAAGGGATTTTACCATGTTAGCCAGGCTGCTCTCAAACTGCTGACCTCAGGTGATCCACCTGCCTTGGCCTCCCAAAGTGCTGGAATTATAAGTGTGAGCCACCACACCCAGCCTTGCTTTTCATATATTTGAGGATCTCTGTCTCATTTGTGGCAAGAAATTTTTCCAATTGTTTTTCTGTATTTATAGGCATATTTTGGCTGCATATGAAAGCCATAATTTAAAAAAAAATTCTAAACTTCCAATCTGATAATAGAAATAAAAGAAATAAATGCAGAATTGCTGGACTTGCTATGCAGACTCTCAATTTAATCTATTTCTTTCACAAAGTAGATAGAGGCTTAACTGACCATGGTTTCTTCTTCATAAACTAACTTCTGAACTGAAGTCAATCTTTGCAAAAGATATGTAAGTCAGCTGTATGTGTGCACTGACCTCCCTTTTCTGGAACTTTCTATGTGTTTCTCTGTGGTTCTCATGTCTTCCCTCTCCACTGCCTTCCCATGGCCTTTGCTCTTAGGTAAACATCTTTCCAACTCAACTTAGTCCCTGCATTCATGAAACATTTCTCCAAAGCGCTACCCCATTTGAGTGAATATTGTATTGTCTCTTATTTTTCTTCCTCTCTGTTAAATATTTGCTGTCAGAAAGGAAAGAGAGGGCCCTTGAAGTCAGGCTGACCTGGCGTCAACTCCATGTTTGCTGTGTGACCTCAGGCAAGGTCTCTGAGCCTCAGTTTCCCTTTTTGTAAAGCAGGATTATTGCGCGCCGGGTTTAGCGTATAAGGGAGTCAGATCCAGCATAGAGCCTGGCTCAGTTAGCAGCTTCTTTTATGAGTTTGGCTTCCTGAGTCCCTTTTCATCTAATTTTAAAGATTAGGAAAAGACGTATCTTTTCCCCTGGACTTCTTCCCCCTCCTCTGTCCTGTAGCTGTTATTCATTAGCTGGGTAACTTGCCAGAGCACTTACTGGTACAATGCTTATACTATACTATTAAAAGTGAAGTTTTCTTGTATTATTTAATAATGATATATTTTTTGCTGTTTTTAAATAATGGAAAATGTGTGAACTGTGTCTCTCCCCCTTATTGCCAGGTGCTCCATAACTGTAAATTGAAAAATAACATTTTAGTGAGTAATATTCCTTCTTCAGGTCATACATCAAATATATGTCATCTTCATTGTTTAATTGATGCTTTAATCTCCCCATTAAGATACAAGTAGAAATAAATTTCACTTCCTTCTCTGTAGATGCAATTTCATTTCGATCACACGTGTCACTTGGAGCAATAAAACATCAATTAAACAATGAATTCCTGACAAATACATAGCATTTGATGCATAATTACCTCCCCTACCCAATCTCATTTTCTTCAAGGCAAAGGCTTCCTCAGTCCACTTATGTTCAAGGTTTCACCCCCTAAAATAGAGAATGAGCTTTGCACCTTTCTCCCCACCCCCAGGACAGGAATATTGGATACACTTCACGGAGGAGGAGCTGGGCTGGCAGGGATCTTCTAATCATCTTGGATCTTCTAACCATCATCTTGTTATTGAGATGAATCTTGGGAGGCAAAAGCCTTGCACTACCCCACCAGGGTGCAAGCCAGGGCTGGAGCTCAAGTGAGCTCACTTTCCGCCTCAGATTCACTCCAAGAAAGGCCAAGAATGCAGGAGGGTGGGGTTCTCTATATACAGGAGAAAGGAGTAAAAGGGGCCTGGAGAAAGCCTGGGAGACGTGGCCGTGTGTCTTGGAGAAGTAAGGCTCCCTGGGAGCGCCAGGAGCCATGGGTACCTGGCTGGGAAGGTGGAGCACAGACGCCCTTCTCTCCATTCCAAGCTCCCTAATGCATTCCACACATACAAGGTTGAGGGTTCTCTGTGTGCGGGGCCCTGTGCGGGCCCTGGGGACACTGGCTGTGCGTTCAGTGCCATGAGAGATGAATAAACCCACTGCGGTGAGGGTAGGCGGAGAGGTGGCGCTCTTAGCCTGAGAGCCAGGGGAGGGACCTACGCAGGAACACCGGAAGCATGCCGCATTTGGAGTGTTGAATGGATTAGGACGTTCGGAGGCAGTGACTGCTTCACCGCCAGAGCCGCCACCCAGTGCCTGGGCTGGGAGCAGCACCGCAGCACGTGGGCCACGCGCCGGAGCTGGCAGGCGGGCCCCAAGTCGGAAGGCCGGAACCGCGATCCCAGGAAGGCTGAATGTTTGCGGGCTGAGGCTGCCTCCTGGAGCCCGACGGTGGCTCCATTTTTAGGAAGGGCTGTCAGATTCGACCACGGTGTCTGGTGGAGGGAGTGGAGGAGGGAAGGCAGGGGTGAAACGGGCCGTGCCCGAAGTGTCATTTAAGGCGATGTTTAACTTCCACTCCCTGTTTCTGAAGAGTAATTTTCTGCAGAGACAGGAAGAATAATAGGAGGAACTTGGCTCATTTTGGCAAATTGCTCCAATTTTCCCACAATCTCAGCCCCCTGTATCACCTGCCCCCACCTGTCTATTTGGGCCACTTACTGCCCTGGATTCAGACCTAATGGAGGCTGTTTGTTTGGCCCTGGCTCAAAGGCTAGACTTGTTTTCAGAACAGAAGCTGGAAGAAAAACCAATCTGGACATCTAAATCACAGCCAGGACTCATTACATAAATGATATATTTACACAATTGATCCCTTTTCTACTGGGTAATTAATTCGGCATCGGAACCCTTAACGATTTAATTGTCATATGTTTAAACTGAAATGGTTGCCACAAATTTCCAAAGACAAGAAGCAGATTGAGGAGATGGTCTTCTTTTGTCCTCGAGTGGGGTGGCCTCCCTTGTTTCAATATTGCCATCAAAAGGAGACAAACGGGCTGATAGCCACAAGAGGGCTAACACGTCAGGACTGTGACTGTTTGGGTGGATGCCTGTCTTGACGGATAAGGCCATTTAAGGGATGAAGGAGCCAGGTGCGAAGAGAACTTAAGTCCAGAAATGGTAGGTGGGGGCCCTGCTTCCACACTGAATAGGATGGGGCTGTGCCTACCCAGACCCCCTGACTCCTGCTCACTCCATCCCACCTCTGCACGCCGGCACTGCTTGCTTCAGACACTTCGGAGTCCCATGGCAAGCAGCTGTGACTCTGTTTTGGAGGACAACTGAAGCCACTTTGCCCAAATGACCGGAAGAGTCTGGGAGCTCATGTCCCCCAGGGCGACCTTGACCAAAGAATGCCTGGGAGCAGGAAGATGAAAGGTCCAGCACGCTTGCCTCTGACAGGGACAACCCTGAGACATGACTTGCCCATCAGAGCTCCCCGGAGGATCAGGATGAATCCCCCAAACTGCAAAGCTGTGGCCAGGGGTTGCACAGAGTGGCTTTCCTTCCTGCCCTGCCCTGTGACCCCTGCCCCTTCCCAGTCTTCGTGGGAGGACTTCCTTAATGAACCAATCCTTCCTTCCAGGCCTCTTTGGGAAAACCTGACTGAGGGCAGCTACTCTCTAGCTGAGGGACGCTGGCAAGCTCTTACCTTCTCTCTGCCTCACAGCCATCGTTCCTAACAGGGGGCACTTGTACCATGTGTGCCAGGTGCCATGCAGGCACTTTCCACACTTTGTCTCACTTAAGCCTCTCATCAACTCCAAGAGGAAGCTACTTCCATTATGCCTATTCAACAGATGAGGAGGTGAGGAGTGGAGCAGTTAAGCTCTTTGTCTGTGTTCACACAAGGTGCAAAGGCTGTTTGCGTCCCTCCCAAAATTCACGTGTTGAAATCCTAACCCTCAATGTGATGGTATTAGGAGGTGGTACCTTTGGGAGGTGATTAGGTCACGAAGATGGAACCCTTAGAAATGGAATCAGTGCTCTTACAAAAGGGACCTCAGAGAGCTAGCCGGCCCTCTTCCTGCCACGTGAAGACATCACAAGAGGATGGCCATCTGTGAGCTAGGAAGAGGGACCCCACCAGAAACCTGGCACCCTGATCTCAGAGTTCCAGGCTCCAGAACTGTGAGACGAAAGAAACAAACCACAGTGTCTCTAGAACTTAGTTACAGCAGCCCAAACTGACAAAGACAGCTGGCGAGTGGCAGGGACAGGGTTCTACCCCAGGCCATTTGGCTGCAGAGTGTACCATTGACATTCCTCCCTCATGCATAGCACAGGCCACTCAGCAGAGATATGCTGAGGACCAAAGGTTGTGGAAGCACTGGTGACTTGCAGAGGGCCTGGGATCGCCCCAGGACAAAGGAGGCCCACCTAGCACTTTGTCTCACCTTAATCCCCAGAGAAGAAAGGGGAGTGTCCAGGTCACAGGCATATTGCCATTGCTTCAGTGCACGTCTCATAGTTTTTCAGAGAAACGAAGTGACATGCCTTCCCCACCTACTTTCTGCAGCCTCTCCTGCCTCCAGAGGCTCCATGACCATGGACATCACTCCTGCACACTCCCCTACTCACACACATATGCAGACACAGCCCCCAGAGTGGCCAAGTTAGCCTGCTCTCTTTGTGGATTGAAAACGTTTGAGCATACTCAGGAGGCTGAGGTGGGAGGATCACTTGAGTCTGCATGTTCAACATCAGCCTAGGCAACATAGCCAGGCATGTCTCCACAAAAGTTTTTTAAAAATTAGCCAGGTGCAGTGATGTGTGCCTGTAGTTTCAGCTACTCAAGAGGCTGAGGTGGGAGGATTACTTGAGCCCAGTTTGAAGCTACAGTGAGCTATGATTTTACCACTGCACTCCAGCCTGGGTGACAGAGCAAGACCCCATCTCTAAAACAAAAACAACAACAAAAACCATCTGTGCAACATAAGGGAGAAGAGGCTTTGACCTAATGTCACGACCAACATTTGGTGAGAGATAGAACAGGCATGAGGTGTCTGTGCCACCTTAGGCTTCTCAGCTGGGTCAGCCAAGGAGGCAGTAGTGGGGATTTGATGGGCCAGGGAGCCCTTGGCCAGTTCTATCTTCTTAGATTTGTTGTGACCCTGCAAACCCAGTTAACTGCTGAAGTTAATATCACAAGCTTGTAGCTTCACACCTATGGGCTTTGTGTACCAGGGATATGGTATAGCACAGGCGTGTCCGATCTGTTGGCTTCCCTGGGCCATACTGGAAGAATAAGTATTGTCTTGGGCCACATATAAACTATGTTAACACTGACGATAGCTGATGAGCTAAAAAAAAAAAAAAAAAGAATCTCATAATGTTTTAAGAAAGTTTACGAATTTGTCTTGGGCAGCATTCAAAGCCATTGGGTTGGACAAGCTTCGTATAGCATAAGTTTTAAGAGCATGGGCTTAAAATTAGATAATGTACATGAAACATTTAGCACCATGACAGGCTCCTGCTGTAAAACACACATGCTACAAATATCCTAAGAGGGTTGTTAGTCATGTACACTTTAGTAAGAATCAGTAAAATCTTCCCAAATTGACAGATAGGTGAGATTAAGTTCTAAAGCTACCCTAACCAGAAAATGGAGATTTAGTAATAGAAAGACACACAGAGCCCAAAGACAAAAATGCAGCCAGGCCTCAGGAAGTGAGTTGAAGAAAGTCATCAGGGGCAGCTCCCCTAAACTGTACAATTTCTTGCTTCTCTTTCTCTAGACCTACTGTTTCTGCTTCATTATGCATATGGTAAATAAAATGTGTCCAAACGTTTCCAACCAGTGGGCATTGTCACATATTACTGGGGAAGAGAGGGAGGGAGGAGGAAGATCAGTTCTTAGGAAAGGAGATATCTCAATAAATGGAGAGCCGTTCATGCTGGAAGTGAGAGCATAAAGACCATAGGCATGAGGGAAGGCAGTGTGGCTTGTAAACAGAATGCTGTACAATACCTGGAGTTCACATCCCTGTGCCCCACTTCTCCCCTTATAGCTTTGGTTCCTTGGGCAGATTGGTCAACCTCTGCTTTCCCAGATGCAATCCTGCAGAAAGATTAAGATGTAAGAGTACTGAATGAGATAGCATTCATTCAATATGTGCCTTGTACTACGCCTGCCTTCAATAGATGCCCAGGACATTTTGATGAAAAAGCAATGAAGGAAAATGTCACTTTGTTGCTTAAGGCTTAACCTGATCACCAGGCTTAGTCTCCAGGTTTGGCAATCTGGAAATAAAATATATAGTTGAAGTCAAATTATGTGGGAGGCTAAACACTAGACTTATTAAATAAGAGAATTGTTCTATAATAGCACAGCGTTTTTACAATTGCCATTTTAAGAAACAGCATGCCATTATCATTACTTTTTCCCAAGTCTGAAATTTTGTTTGTTTCATTTACTAATTTGTCTTTCCCACCAGAACTCGAATCTCAGGAGATCAGGACCCTCTGTCCTGTCCATTTGTTTCCCAGGAGATAGGCTAGAGCCCAGCACTCAGAAAGTTCTTGATAAATATTCATTTTAGAGTGTGTGCCCAGAGTTGACTCATCATGACAGTGGAACAACAAGTGGTGATGCCATAGTGTCCCCGGTTGACAAAATAGGGACCAGGTAGAGCTGGACACAGAAACATCACAAATCACTACAGTTTTAGGACATTTATATGTTTTAGCAGAAAAGAACTGCATTTGAATTTTGAAATTATAATTTATATGCACACATATATATAAACACACTATCAGGTCATTTGTTCAGCATTATGCTTGAAACTTCAGAAATATTAATCTGGAAGGTATCAGGCCAAGAATATTCCAGATAAACTACTGCCCATTCTATACTATTATTTTCTCTTATTCTGATTATTCTCTACTCCACATAATTTAAAACCAGATTTGTCATGATTAACCTCTGTATCAATCAGCTTGTGCCGTGTAACAAAGCATGTCAAACTCAGTGGCTTAAAGTTACAACCATTTGTAACTACCCTTGTGAGTTGGCTGATCTAGGCTCAGTTCAGCAAGAGACTCTGCTTCAAGCTGAGTGTCCAATTAGCCTTGGTTCCTCACCAAGGATTGGGCTTAGTTCTGTTTAGTCTGGGGCCCATCCTAAAAGGACAGTAGCTACCCCAGGGAAATTCTCTTCATCATTAAGGCACAGAAGGGCAAGGTCCATCATACAACTATGCGTCAAGCCTCTACTTACAACATGCCTGCCACCATCTCATTGGTCTACGTAGACCAGGTAACCAAACCTGAAGTCAGGATTGGCCAGGTACACTTTCCCATCATTAGACCAAAGCAAGTCCAGGGCCAAGCTTGATGTCAATGGAATGGGAGATGTAATCCTCCCATGGAGGGGTGGCTGTTTTGAATAGCAATTGAAGCTGTCACGTCATCAAACCAGGTTTTCCTCTTATGTTCCCCAAATTATTGTATTTCTTCAGTTCTAAGACATATGTGCTTTTATATTTAACATTTCTAATATTGGGATATAAACTATACCTAATATATACATTTATTGTAGTGATTTGTTTGGTTTTTTTTAACATGAAAAGTTATAATTAAATTGATGGTGCATTTTAAGATTGATACTGTTTTTAGAAGTGTAGAAATTATTTATTTATTTTAAATTGTATTTGATTGGGGTAAGAACATTTAATATGAGATCTACTCTCTTAACAAAAATTTTTTAACTGTTTTTTTCTTTTTAAATTATACTTTAAGTTCTGTGGTACATGTGCAGATCATACATATTTCTTACATAGGTATACACATGCCACGGTGGTGGTTTGCTGCATCCATCACCCCATCATCTACATTAGGTATTTCTCCTAATGCTATCCCTCCCCTAGCCCCCCACCCCTGACAGGCCTCAGTGTGTGTTGTTCCCCTACCTGTGTCCATATATTCTCATTGTTCAATCCCTAC
>CAUYLG010071272.1:0-22584 GCA_963573385.1 Cacajao melanocephalus | reverse complement strand
AAAATTAGCTAGGCGTGGTGGCGCATGCCTGTGGTCCCAGCTACTCTGGAGGCTGAGGCAGGAGAATTACTTGAATCTGGGAGGTGGAGGCTGTGGTGAGCCAAGATCACGCCATTGCACTCCAGCCTGGGCAACAAGAGTGAAACTCCATCTCAAAAATAAAAATAAAAAATAAAAAAACTCACTCCTCTCCTCTCCTCTCCTCCAACTCAATCCTTTCTTCCCTGTCATTTCTGTCCCACGACCAGCTCCAACTAGCAGACTCTGGGGAGGCCATCGGCTCCAGGGGTTCTGTTGTTCTCATAGGCCTGGAAGTTGTCACATCTCTGGGTTCCGGGGCCAGCTGTTTGTCTTCTACAGTTCAAGTGCCCAGGCCTCATGCTAGTAAAATCAGCCTGCTCCCATCCAAGGATGTAAATCTCCCTCCACTTGACACCTGGCCACAAGTTGCTGGAGAAATGACCAGATTCCATCTGACAATCTGCAGATGGAATCCATAGCCCCAGCACAAGTCTAAACACTACAAAGGAGTGTGACTGCTGGCACACAGACACATCCAGCAAGACTCGAGCAGGATGAGCCTCTGGACAACGTTCAAGGACAAGTCTACAAACCGGGGGCCCCTCCTCCAAAATCATCCTTCTCCCTTGCCTTAGCACTGACGGGCCAACTTTATCCAGCAATGTTGGGAGAATACCCAGAGATGGGGAGAGGAGGGCCTCTTATTTATCAAGCAAGACTTCCTCCTCCACTAAGAGCCACAAAGTTGAGTCTTTGCCAAGAAATCTTGCACACCTCAGACACCAGAGATCTCACCCTGTTCTGATTAAAAAAAGAGAAAGTCATCTTTTGTATGCAAACATCCTGAGAAATAAAACCTGGGCTCCTGGAGAAAAAAGAGCAGCCCAGACCAGGTCCAATTCACAAGGAACACCCATATGTGGAAATCCACCGAGCTCCTCCTGGGGGCAGATGGGATTTTATAACTGTAGGGCCCCTGAACCAAGACAACGCATTGCGTACTACATCACAAGCACGCGAAACATCTGTGATTTACGAAGTATCCCATAAATCAGCCTGGACAACGGTCTTGGCTCATGGAGTTTAAATAGAAACCCACAAAATGATCTAATGATTTCCATAGAAATTTTCTTTCCATAGGAAACCTGCCTGATAAGATTCACAAAAATGGGAATAAGAGAAAAATGTATCAACAGGCTCCAATTTGTTAACTCCAGTTTGACTTTAAGAGGATAATACAGATTTCTATAGCCCGGGAAGGGGAGTGGGAGGGTTGTGGAAAGGCTGGGAAACATCAGAATATCTTTATAACATAAGACAGTTGGCCAACACAAGCAACCTTTGTGCTTACACACACACACACACACACACACTCACACACACCCCACATAAAGCACTGAACAAAACTCGTTCCTGATGCCACCAGATCTTATGAATCCACCACTGGCTTCTAGCATGGAGGGGACAAATGCCCCCTGCCCTGAGCCTGGCCACAGCCAGCCCATCCCCTGTGGGCACTTTGTCCAAGTCCTGCAGGGGGCATGGCTTTGCTACTCAATGGCAACTGGGTCCCAAGAGTTTGAGGAAGGGTGGGGGAGCAAGATATCAAAGGCGCAAGCTCACCCCCTTCGTCCAGACAGACTTTTCATTTTTTATTTGATGAGGATTAGGAAGAAAAGGGCGAGGATTAGGCCTAATTTACTGCCTCTGTCAAAAGCCGGCGCAGAGTGGAAGGGAAGGGAGTAAGTGGATTATGAAAAGAAAACAAATGGAGAAAAAGGGGGCCAAGGATGAACTGGATTCAGTGATATTTATTCATCTGATTGCAAAAGGAAAAGAAGGGATGTGTTCTAATGGTTCACCTTCCTGTGAACCCGGAGCTCCCGAAACCCCGACAAAGACCTTCTGACATTGCGGTGAGGTAGATCCGAGCGTTTCATGGCTAAAGTGAGAGAGGCCAGTGCTTGAGAGCCATAATGAGGGAACCAGAGACAAAACCCAAAATCTTGGTCTTTTCCAGCCTGCTACTCTCAGCCTGGGTTATGGAGCCTGGAGAACACTGCAGTCTTATCAGGGTTTGGGTGGCAGAAGGAATGGAACAGGGGGCGCTCTCTTTGCCCTAAGCACTCACTCACTGCACAAGCGAGCCAGGTGATGGATGCCCTCTACCAAAGCCAGCTGGCTGCTCCAGGGCAGCTGGGCACTACCACCGAAGGAGGAGTGAAGTTCAAGGGTGGGGTTTAGAAAACATCTCTAAGAGAGTGAAAGGATGGTGAAAACCCACTTGGTAAGGATTCCCCCCTCGGGTCACATGGCCCAGTCGCCAGGTTCTGGAGGGTAGAGTGTCACAGCCCGGAAATCCCATAGGACTCATTGTGAACAGAGGCTAGAGGCTTTCCACAAGTTCTGATCAACGGAGTTATTGCTTCTTGTCCTTCAGGCCTAAGAAACTCCCCAGGAAGCCCTGAAAAAAAAAAAAAAAAAAAAGGAAATAGCCCCTGGGGTGAAGGGAGGACCAGGTGCACTGAAGGGAGGGACAGGGATCAGGGATCCTGGAACGCACATTTAATTACACAAAAACGCCAGGGCACCACGGGGCCACACACGCCCCACCCCACCCCCACTCCAACCCAGCCCAGGCACGAATCTGCACTCACAGGCTCCTCACTCACAGCTGCACTTCACACCGGAAGTGGATTCTCACCTCCACGGCCGTCAAACCTTTTGAGAAAACCCAGAACTGAGTCCGAGGGCTTGGGTGGTGGAGGGGCGGGCACTAGCCCTGTCTTCAAGTCTAAGCCAGGTCTAGAGATGGCCAGAAATGGGGGTGGGAGGGGGTGCAAGGAACTGAGCTGGAAAACCAAAACTAGAGCATACCCGGCGCCATGGCTCAGGCCTGTAAAAGTGAGCTCTTCAGTGAGCTGACATCGCACCACTGCATTCCAGCCTGGGCGACAGAGATGAGACACTGTCTCTATTTAAAAAAAAAAAAAAATCCCTAGAGCCGACCAGGCAGTGCCAGAATCCTCGGGACACGCAGCACTTTCCCGTGGCGCACCTGTGTCCTGAAAGGAAAGGGCCCTGGGTCCCATTTTGGTCCACTATTCCTCGTTCCCTCTTCTCTCAAGCAGAGCCATCCCAGCTCCCACCTTCTCCTATGAAACTCCAAACTCAAAAAGTCGACGCACGGTGACATCGCAGGCTTCCCGACCCTGAGCCGCCGGTCCCTCCGCCCCGGTTACCTACCCGTCGAGCTGTTGGCAAAGCCTGGGCTTCGCGGGGCTAGTCCTGGCCGCAGAGGCGTCCGAGGGGAAGAGGGCCGGGGAGGCGGGGGTGCGGGGCTCCCGGGGCAGGCAGGGGCCGCCGCGGCACAGAAGACGGCGGAAGGCGCTACGAAAGTCCGGGCTGCGGCAGTAGATGAGCGGGTTGAAGGCAGAGTTGGCATAGCCTAACCAGTTCAGGGCGAGGAAGGCCGGGCCGGAGACCAGAGAGGGGCCCCCCAGGGCGCGCAGCACGTTGGCTAGAAAGAAGGGCAGCCAGCAGAGAGTGAAGGTGCCCATGATGAGACCCAAGGTGCACAGGGCCCGGTGTTCCCGGAGAGGCAGGAGGCGCTCGGGCCGCCGGCCGCAGGCGGGCACCGCTTGGGCCGGAGCGCAAGTCCCCGCGCGGGCAGGGGCCAGAGTGCGCGACTGCGCCGGCGGAGACTCCTCGGGCGGAAAGCGGCGCAGCTCACCGCGCAGCAAGCGCAGCTGGCGAGTAGCCACCACGAAAACCCGCGCATAGACGAAGAGCATCACGAGGAGCGGAAGGTAGAAGGAGACGGAGGAGGACAGCAGCACGTAGGGCATGTTGGAGGCGAAGGCACAGCAGCGCGGGTTGGAGTGGCAGCGCTGCGCCTCGGCGTCGGCCCCTACGCGCCACCACTGACTCATGATGGGCGCAAACGACACCGCGGCCGACACGACCCACACCAGGACCACGGCTGCCCGGGCGCGGCGCTTGGTGACCAGTGCGCTGTAACGCAGCGGATTGGTCACGGCCAGGTAGCGGTCCACGGCCAGGGCGCACAGGGTTTCGATGCTGGCGGTCACACACAGCACGTCCACCGAGGTCCACAGTTCGCAACCAGTGGCGCCCAACGGCCAGTGGCCAGTCAGCGCCAAGGTGGCCCCCGGCGGCACCACCAGGAGTCCCACCACCAGGTCGGCTGTGGCCAGCGAAGTGACGAACACGTTGGTCATGGTCTGGAGTCTCGGCGTCCGGGCGATGGCCACGATGACCAGCAGGTTGCCTCCCACGGTGGCCAGCACTGCCAGCGCCAGCAGCGCCCCGGCCAGGGCCGCAGCCCACGGCACCCCCGGCAGCCCACTGGTGTTGGCGGTATTAGGGACGTCCGGCCACGGGACTAGAGTACTGTTCCCCTGAGACCAGGGAGTCATCCCGGGTGGCGCGTGGGGTGGGAGGGAAAGAAGGAAGAAGGGGGCCTCCCAAATCACCTGGCTCAGGGGAGGGGGCAGTGTGACTTGAGAGCGACTCCCCCAGCCTAGACCATCTTCCCTAGCAGTTCGGGCGTGAGCACTCAGCCTCCCCCCACCCCCATTCCCTCAGTGCCACCGCTGGGGGAGGAGTGCGGCGCTTAAAGGGGCAGCAGCCGGTAGATAGTCTGGAGGGGCCTCTGGAGCGGAATTGGAGAGTGGGGAGGATTGCCGATGGGATGTTCCACGTTTCCTTTAGCTAAATCTGGAGGAAGGGAAGCCCTGGCTCCTCTGAGACGATCTGTCCACCCCTGCCCTGGCCAGGCCCCTGGACTCAGCACAGCACTTCCCGGACGCTGGCTTCCTGGAGCCCTGCACCTCCTTTCCCAGAAGGTCCCAGAGCAACGCTGGGCAAAGAGAGAGGAGAGGGCTCCCATCTCCGCCCTTTACCCTGTCAGAGGGAAGGTAACCCGCTGGAGTGAAGCAAAGGATCCACAGGAGCCCCTCATCCACTTGGGTGGCCTCCCCTAAGGTATTATTCTAAATTAAGTAGTATAGCGCAGCCAGTACCTCCTCTCCCAAGACCTCAGCCTGGTGAGATCTGTCCCCTTTCCCTTCTATTTCAATTACTTTCTCTTCCCTTCCAGCTTTGTTTTTGTCTTTTTAATATTTTCATGTTATGAGGAAATTTACCATATTTCAAGACTCTCTCGCTCCCTTTCTCCTCTCTCTTTCTCTGTCTCTCTCTCTCTCTAGCGGGTAGATCTCTGTCTTTGTTTTTCCCAGGCTGGCTTTGAACTTCTGAGCTCAAGCCATCCACCTGCCCCAGCCTCCTGAGTAGCTGGAATTGCAGGCGCGAACCACTAGTAGGCTCAGAAGTCTTTTTCATTGCTAGCCCTGGATTTGCATTTGGATTTGGCACTATGAAGTCTCCTATGCTGCAGAATTTCAATTTCTCCATCTTCCCCACTCTGCACTGCCCCTTCCACGCAGTTTTCCACCTAGCAGTTTTCTAGATAGCCTCTTCTCTTAAAACCCTTCTGTTATAAAGACATATTAAAAATGGATGAGCCAAGAGGCGGAGAGGAGAGAATCACTTGGGCCCAGGAGTTCAAGGTTTCAGTGAGCCATGATCACACTACTGCACTCCAGATTGGACAACAGCAAGAAGCGAGACCCTATTTTTAAAAAAAATAGGTAAATGGGTGACTGGGTAAGAGGCATGTCTACCATCCCTCCCAACAATACACAACTCTTCCATTGCCAACCCCCAATGGTAAGTGTTCGCACCACTTCCTTTAGAATTTTTTTTTTTTGAGGTGAAAGTTCACTCTTGTTGCCCAGGCTGGAGTACAATGGCACAGTCTTGGTTCACTGCAACCTCCACTTCCCAAGTTCAAGCAATTCTTCTGCCTCTGCCTCCCAAGTAGCTGGGATTACAGGCATGTGCCACCACGCCCAGCTACTTTTTGTATTTTTAGTAGAAACAGGGATTTCACCATGTTGGCCAGACTAGTTTACTCCTGGCCTCAGTCAGGTGATCCACTCACCTAGGCCTTCCAAAGTGCTGGGATTACAGGCTTGAGCCAACATGCCCAGCCTTTCTTGAGGATTTTATTCATGAACTTTTACAAACTAGAAGGCATTGAGTTGAGGCATTCATGCGTTCATCCTTGGGTGTGTACCATAGCAGGCCTTGTGTTTCAAAGCCTCTGAAGTCTCTCAGGCGGTTCCACCAGAGGCTTCCCTTATCTGAAGAAGCCAGAGGCCTCTTCCCCTCTCCCTTCCCTCATTCAAGACTTGCAAGTCTTCGTTTTTCCAGCCCAAGCTCTCCCAGTCTCTAAACCAGTTTCTGTCAGATTGTGTATGGGGAAGGGACGCTGGAAAATAAAGCCCCTGGGTTCAAGTGGCGGGGCAAGAAGATGGGACACCTCATTAGGGCCTATCAGGACCTGATTCTTGAGCTATCATGCTTCCTCCACTGAAACAATTTGACAAAGGGGGAAAAAATTGTCATGGAAAATGCCTCCAGGGCTATGCCCTGGCAGGTGGCCTCTGAATAGCTCTATGTTTTGCAAGAACACTTTATAGTCACTGGTATGAACAATCCCTCTGGGAGACTGAGCCAGGGGCTAAGAGTTAGGAAGGTTGTAGGGGAATTCCGAACCTAAAATTATCCCCAAGGAAAAAGAACCAGCCTCATCTCCCAGGGACCTAGCTGCTCACCCATGAGCAGGATCTGTCTTGGGCTTCCAAGCAAGTGCCTTCCATACCCATGAAGAACCCCAAGCAGGCCTTTGGATCCATGCAAATGCCCAGGGGGTGAAGGTGAAGAGGCAGCCTCTGGCCCTCCCATCTCCTACTGCCCCCACTCAAGTCATGACAGAGTGGTGCAGGCCCCACTGGGCCTGGAGCCTTGGCTATGGCTTCCTTTTGACCATCAAGGTGGTCACTCCCAAGAAGGGTTTTGCAACACCCCAGAGTGTTGTTGCCAGTTATCTCAAAAGGGTATCATAAGATTCCCAAAAAGTAATCTCTAAAAACCAATGCATGCCATCCAGAATTTTTGTTTTTTGTCCAGGACATTGGATGGGGAAGGGAAAGGGGTGCCAGGAAGTTGAGCAACTTCAAAGACTGTCATTGCCTTAGAGGTGACCTTGTAGTTTGGAGGAAGTGTGTACAAATGTTTAACATATTCAAAAAAGACAAGATTTCTCAAACCACGTGAGTGTGCCTGAGCTTGGGGAATAATTAGGCCAATAACCAAACGACACTGTAAGAAGAGAAATTTCTGACTCGCGTTAGGAAAGGCTTTATGAGCAAACACAGCAACGTTAAGGCACCTGGCCTCTTCCTCCTCTGCCAACCCATCCCTGCTCTCATTCCTCAGTCTGGATTTCCACTGCCCAAGCAGATGGCAGGGGGAAGGGCTCCCCCATTTGCCACTTTAGTCTATAAGACTATTGGGTCTTGTTTGTGATTTTGTGTTTTCTAACTTAATTTTTCGATTAGATTATACGTGCACATTATTCAATCATCAAAATATACCACATGTGGTCAGGCGTGGTGGCTCATGCCTGTCATCCCAGTACTTTGGGAGGCCAAGGTGGGTGGATCACCTGAGGTCAGGAATTGGAGACCAGCCTGGCCAACATGGTGAAACCCCGTCTCTACTAAAAATACAAAAATTAGCCAGGCGTGGTGGCGTGCGCCTGTAATCCCAGCTACTTAGGAGGCTGAGGCAGGAGAATCTCTTGAAACAGGAAGGCGGAGGTTGCAGTGAGCCAAGACTGCACCATTGCTCTCCAGCCTGGGAGACAGAGCAAGACTCTATTTTAAATATGTGTGTGTGTGTGTGTGTGTGTGTGTGTGTGTGTGTGTGTATACCAAATCCGTATTACAGAGACTTGCTTTCATCCCAGTTTTCATCTCCCTAGCAGGTAACTACCCTTAGTCTCTGGTTTATCCCTTGGCTAATATTTTATGTACATACAAGTCAATACAAATATATATATTCTTGTATCCTTTCTTTTCTACACAAATAGCAGTCAAATATACCCACTGTTCTGCACCTTGCTTATTTTAACTTAACTATGTGTCTGTGACCGTTCCAGATCGATATACAAAAGTGTCTTTTTTTTTTTTTTTTTTTTGAGACAGAGTCTTGCTTTGTCACCCAGGCTGGAGTGCAGTTGCGCAATCTCAGCTCACTGCAACCTCTGCCTCCCAAGTTCAAGCAATTCTCCCACGTCAGCCTTTCAGGTAGCTGCAACTACAGGTGCGCGCCACCAGGCCCAGCTAATTTTTGTATTTTTAGTAGAGATGGGGTTTCCCTATGTTGGCCAGGTTGGTCTTGAACTCCTGACCTCTGGTGATCTGCCCACCTTGGCCTTCCAAAGTGCTGGGATGACAGGCATGAGCCACCGTGCCCAGCCAAAAGCATCTCATTTTCAGTAACCCATTGTATGGATATATGATCGTCTATGAAACCAGTCAGCTACTGATAGACATTGAGCTTACTTCTTATCTTTACTAACCGATGATGTTGCAACAGATAACTTAAACACGTCTTTTCACCTGTAAATGAGTATATCCTACAAATAGATTTTGCTATGTTATAAGGTCTATGCATTTGCAAATTTGAAAGATACTGCCAAATGGTCCTCTCCAGGGAGATACCCAATTATACTCTCACCATCATTTTTGATGGTCAGCAGAGGGGTGGAGGCAAGTAACTGACTGCTCTGGGAAGTCATCCTAATGACTGGCCCAAGGGGAATTAGTACTGCCTGGGCTGGAGAGGTCATCCAACTTGGGATAGAAGCATGCAGTGCCCAGAGAGAGCACATGCCGGCCCTCAGCCCCCAGATGACCTATGTTCTGTGCCCTTGGAAGCAGGCAGCGCCTGTGGGCCTCTGAATGCACTGAGTTCAGGCCCCCAGGCTGCTGTTTATGTGTCAGTGCTCTGGGGTTATGTGTCAGGGAGAATCGTTCTCTCCTATGAACCTCATGATTGGGTGCATGCATGTGTGTGCCTGTGTGTGTTCGTGTGACATGGAATAAAGAAGCAAAAGAGAGTTCAGGTGATCCCAGCCTTGTACCCTGTCTAAGACTACATGTGTAACAGGTGGTTCTCTTCTACCACTCATAATCCACCCCTCTTGCTTTAAAGTTCTTGGAACGGGCCAGGCACGGTGGCTCACACCTGTAATCCTAGCACTTTCAGAGGCCGAGATGGGCGGATCACCTGAGATTGGGAGTTCGAGACCAGCCTGACCAACATGGAGAAACCTCCATCTCTAATAAAAATACAATATTAGCTGGGTGTGGTGGCACATGCCTGTAATCCCAGCTACTCAGGAAGCAGGAGAATCACTTGAACCCGGGAATTGGAAGTTGAGGTGAGCTGAGATTGAGCCATTGCATTCCAGCCTAGGCAACAAGAGTAAAACTCCGTCTCAAAAAAAAGTTCTTGGAACGGAGCAAAAACTAGGTGGAAGTTTTTGCTACCCATTTACCCTGTCTCTCTTCTCCATTGCCCACAGGGACCATCCATTCGTTTTTGTGAAATCATATGTGTATATGTGCCTCTCAGCAGCTGGTTCGGTGTTTGCTGTTTCTCCTTTCATCACCAATAGTCTAGGGGCATAGGGCAGAGGTGGCAGAGCCTAAGTGCTAAAAGCAGTCTTAATGATCAAATCCAGTATCAACATTTTGCAGAATTGAAAATCTGAGGCCCAGCTGGGAGCGGTGACTCACACCTGTAATCCCAGCACTTTGGGAAGCCAAGGCGGGCAGATCACTTGAGGTCAGGAGTTTAAGATCAGCTTGACCAACATGGTGAAACCCTGTCTCTACAAAAGTACAAAGATCTGTAGAGCAGGCCTGGTGGCGAGTACCTATAATCCCAGCTACTCAGGAGGCAGATGCTTGAGAATCGCTTGAACCCTAGAGGTGGAGGATGCAGTGAGCTGAGATCAGGTTACTGCACTCCACCCTAGGTGGCACAACAAGACTCTGATTCAAAAAAAAAAAAAAAAGAAAGAAAGAAAAGAAAACCTGAGGCCCAGAGAGGAAACGGAGGCTGCTCCATGATCACACAGTAAAGATTTGTTTCTTTTTTCTTTTCTTCATCTTACAGAAAGTGCACAGTAAAGGTTCATTTCTAACACGTACGCAGGTTTCCAAGGAGCTGGTCTCTTGTCCAGAACAACTCCTCTCCCTCCCAGCCAGGCTGTGACCGGTGCCACCTTCCAGCCTGTCCTCTCCAGGCCCCCACGATGGCAACGGGCCACCATCTAACCAGGGGGCAGAGAGATAAAAACTATCAGAACTGAAAGAAGCCCCTAACCTAAGACTTTCCTTGTATCCTGTAATGTGGCACAGCCAACTCTGCACACACCTGATTTGTTTCCCAAGGTCAGGTCCAGAAGACTTGAAGGGGAGATAGAGGAGGGATCTCCGTTATGGAAAAGGCAGAGGCATTCTGGTGCCTAAGGGCTGGCCTGAGGTAGGAAGAGAAATCCTTCCTCCAGTTTCTGAATAATCATTGAAATTTGGCAAGTGGCAGGAAGGAAGAAGGAAGGGAGGAAGGGAGAAAGAAAGGAAGGGAGGAAGGAAGGGAGGGAGAGAGGGAGGATGAGAGGGAGAGAGGGAGGGAGGTCATTGAGATCCAACTATTTGGAGAAGCTGCTCCCCAGACCCTGGGAGAGGTCATGAGTCCCACCTACAACCCAGGCCCAAATGCTTAGGCCTCCATCCAGGAGGTAGGAGAGGGATCAAGCTTGTGGGGTGAGGGGTGGGGGGTAGGAAGAGAAAGCAGTGATACAGGATTTTTTTTTTCTTTGAGACAAAGTTTCCCTCTTGTTGCCCAGGCTGGAGTGCAATGGGCACGATCTCGGCTCACTACAACCTCTGCTTCCCGGGTTCAAGCGATTCTTCTGCCTCAGCCTCCTGAATAGCTGGGATTACAGACCCCTGCCACCACGCCCAGCTAATTTTTGTATTTTCAGTAGGGACAAGGTTTCACCATGTTGGCCAGTCCAGTCTCAAACTCCTCACCTCAGGTGATCCGCCTGCCTCAGCCTCTAGAAGTGCTGAGATTACGGGCGTGAGCCACTTCACCCAACCTATGCAGGATTTTTCTTGGCCACTTTGCCAACCAGGGAGACCTCCACAACCAGCGACACTCCCTCTCCCGCCACTGCCCACTCGGTCTGTCTGTGTTACAGATTGCACCTGCAATCGGCCATTCCCAAACTCCTGTCCTGCATCCAAAAAGAATGAGGTTATGCTGACAGTTAGAAGGGTGAGGATGGGCAATGAAGAATTTTGTTGAGCTCTCAGTGGAGAGGGTTTGGGGGTGTTCGTCCTCCACCCCCACCATCAGGTGGTTTCTTTCAGTGTGGCTGGATCTGGGGCTTTTTATGGACTCAAAATGGGGAGTGTGTGCTGATTGGTTTGTGAGTATGCAAAGGTTAAAGCAAAGACACCACTCAAAGGTGGGCATGGACCGTGTAGAAAACCAATTAAGAAAAGGTAGGTAAATGTAAAATAGGTGAAGGGTGGGGATCAACAAGAGGAAAACACACCAAGACAGGTTCTCAATCTGGTGCATGGATTTGACTTGTAGCTTGGCTCTCAGGCTTTAAAAAGGCCTCGGCTTGGAGGTATGGTTTCACCAGGGACCTGCCACCATCTGCCTAGGCATTCTTCTGCCTCCGGCCACTATTAGCAGGAGGGGGTGCCCACCAACCCAGAAATAAGTTTCTAGCATCGCTTTTCGAGTCACCTCTAGATGCTGCTTTGGTTGGTTTCTTTGCAGCCGCCCAGGCTGGAGTGCAATGGCATGATCTCAGCTCACTGCAACCTCCACCTCCCAGGTTCAAGCGATTCTCGTTCCTCAGCCTCCTGAGAAGCTGGGACTACAGGCGCACACCACCATGCATGGCTAATATTTGTATTTTTAGTAAAGGCAGGGTTTCACAATGTTGGTCAAGTTGGTCTCAAACTCCAGACCTCAGGTGATCTGCCCACCTCAGCCTCCCACAGTGTATTTATTTATTTTATAGACAAGGTCTTGCTCTGCTGCCCAGGCTGGAGTACAGTGGTTCAATCAGAGTTCACTGCAGCTTTGAACTCCCGGGCTCAAGTGATCCTCCCTCCTCAGCCTCCGGAGTAGCTGGGGCTACAGACACCCACCACCATGCCCGCTATTTTTCTTTTACTTTTTGTAGAGCTGAGGTCTCTCTCTGTTGCCCAGGCTAGTCTTGAACTCCTGGCATTAAGCGATCCTCCCACCTCAGCCTCCCAAAGTGCTGAGATGACAGGTGTAAGGAGGCAGCACGGAGAAGGGCACATCCTCCATGCTGCTTGGTCCATGCTCTCCTCTCCCCCACTCCCCTGGGAGGGAAAGCTCAGACAAGGATGGAACCTGTCTGCCTCCCAAAGAAGCTGGTACTGGAGCTGAAACACGCTCTGATCCCTTCCCTCCTGTCAACCCATATCTTTCCCCCAGGAAGCTAGAGCTGGGGAAAGAGCAACTGGTGCTGGGAGCGAAAGAAGACAAGACACAGAGGACAGCTCCTCCCGCCATGGGGAAGCCAGTGCTGGGTTTGATCAAATGCCTCTAATTAAGACAGGAGTGAGGAGCTTTCCTGGCTGCAAAAAGGAGGGAAGTGGAGCACCCCCCCGCCGCCCTGGTAGATGGCTGAGGGCCCCTCAAGAAAGCATCAAGAGCATCAAGAGAATGGTCAGGATCCAGATGCCGGTGGGAGAGGGTGTGGCGGGAGAAAAGGGAAGGGTTTCCTGTTTTTGAAGAATTCATGGATGGGAAAAATGCTACTTTTTTTTTTTCAATCCCAAGAGGGAGCAGAGCATCTTGCCTTCCAGTTAGGATCCGATTCTTTTCCCCCTTCATGATAAATTGAAAATGGCCCAGCTGAGAGCAGTGTCTCAGGCCTATAATCCCAGCACTTTGGGAGGCTGAGGTGGGAGGATCACAAGGTCAGGAGTTAAAGACCAGCCTGGCCAACATAGTGAAACCCCATCTCTACTAGAATTACAAAAGAAATCAGTCATGCATGGTGGTGCATGCCTTTAATCCCACCTATTCGGGAGGCTGAGGCAGGAGAATTGCTTGAACCCAGGAGGCGGAGGTTGCAGTGAGCCAAGGTTGCGCCATTGCACTCCAGCCCAGACCATGTCAGTGCGAGACTCTGTCTCAAGAAAAAAAAAAAAGAAAATGGACCAACCATGGTGGCTCACACCTGCAATCTCAGCACTTTGGGAAGCCAAGGAGGGAAGATCACTTGAGGCCAAGAGTTTGAGGCCAAGAGTTTGAGACCAGCTTGGACAACACAGCAAACCCCACCTCTGAAAATACAATAAAATAAATAGCCTGGCACAGTGGCATGCACCTGTAATCCTAGCTACCTGGGAGGCAGCACCCTGGGGTGTCCAGCCTTTCCTTCCCTGCTCACACTTTTTCCAAGCCCCCACCTGTCCTTGGCCAGTCCCCACATTAGGTGTGCTGATGGAAAGATGCCTGGGACCTAGTCCCTGCCCCTGGTAGGGAGCTCCCAGCTCCACAGAGAAAGGTGAGTTTTTACTTTATTCCCCAAAAGGAGTCCTGCCAGTCCAGTGGGAGAGGCAGCTTTGGGCATAGATATTGGGTGGGATGGCTTTATCCCATCACAGAGTGGGGAAGGAAAGCAAGTAAAGGCAGCTCCTGGGGAGACCAAGCTGGTATCTTTGTTGTTGTTGTTGTTGAAGTTTCACTCTGTTGGCCAGACTGGAATGCAGTGGTACAGTCTCAGCTCACCGCAGCCTCTACTTCTCAGGTTGAAGCGATTCTCCTGCCTCAGCCTCCACAGTAGCTGGACCACAGGTGCCCACCAACATGCCTGGCTAATTTTTGTATTTTTAGTAGAGCCAGGGTTTCACCATGTTGGCCAGGCTGGTCTCGAACTCTTGACCTCAAGTGATCCACCTGCCTCGGCCTCCCAAAGTGCTGGGATTACAGGCGTGAGCCACCGCACCTGGCCCCAAGCTGACATCTTGGAGGAGAGCCTGCTGTACCTTTCACCCAGCTCCATGCCCCTACCCCAACCCCTAGCTGGCAGACCCTTTCCCACTTCTAGTAAGACAGTTGCAACTGAACCTCTGTCCTTCCAACCCTAGTCCTCAGCACCAAAAGGAGACAGCAGTAACCCCATCTCTCCCATGCCTGAGCAGTCCCTGTGAAAATGTTGCCTCAAGGACACTCTGTGAGATACTGGCAGTGGGAATTGGCAAAGGTTATCCTTTTTTTTTTTTTATAAATAATGCTATTAGGATATGGTGAGGACACTGTTCGGGGTCACAAATGAAATGGGGTGATGAGGCCAGGAAGAAAAGCTATTTCTCCTGGACCTCCAGCCTGGAGTCTTTTTCCTCTGGCCTTGGCGGGCAGCTGATTCTGCCTTCTCTGCTGGATTGGGGTTTCAGGGAGGAGAGGGGAGGGAGATGGAGGTGCAGGGAGGGCTGGAGACAGAAAGCAAGTCATTAACACTGACCTCCACTTCCTGGAATTTGGATTGCCCCCTGGTCTCCTGAAGGAGATGGAAGGGATCATAAGAATCGGTAAGCTGGGCATGCCTATAGTCCCAGCTACTCAGGAGGCTGAGGCAGGAGGATCACTTGAGCCAAGGTGTTTGAGGCTGCAATAAGCTATGATTGTGCCACTGCACTCCAGCCAGGGTGACAGAGTGAGACCCCAACTTAAAAATTTTTCAGTTAAAAAAAAAAAAAGAAAGCCAAGTGTGGTAGCTCAGACTTTGGGAGGCTTAGGCAGGAGGATCACTTGAGGGTAGGAGCTCAAGACCAGCCTGGGCAACATAGTGAGACTCCATTTCTACAAAAAGTATATATATAGAGAGAAAACACTTTTTCTTTCTCATTTAAAAAAATGAAAAGAGGCCGGGCGTGGTGGCTCACGCCTATAATCCCAGCACTTCGGGAAGCCAAGGTGGGTGGCTCACCTGAAGTCAAGCCAACATGGTGAGACCCCGTCTCTACTAAACACACAAAAATCAGCCGGGTGTGGTGGCCGGCGCCTGTAATCCCAGCTACTCTGGAGGCTGAGGCAGGAGAATCACTTGAACCCGGGAGGTGGAGGTTTCAGTGAGCCGAGATTGCATCACTACACTCCAGCCTGGATGAGAGAGAGAGACTCTGTCTCAAAAAAAAACAAAAAAGAAAGAAAGAAAGAAAAGAAAGGCCAGGTGCAGTGGCTCATGCCTGTAATCCCAGCACTTTGGGAGGCCAAGGTGGGTGGATCATTTGAGGTCAGGAGTTTGAGACCAGCCTGGGCAACATGGTGAAACCCCATCTCTACTAAAAATTTAAAAAATTAGCCAGATATTGTGGTGGGCACCTGTAATCCCAGCTACTTGGGAGGCTGAGGCAGGAGAAACGCTTGAACTCAGGAGGCGGAGGTTGCAGTGAGCCACAATCTCAATGCAATACTCCAGCCTGGGCAACAGAGCAAGACTCCATTTCAAAAAAAAAAAATCAAAGAAGAAAAAGAAGAGGAGAAGGAGGAGTGGGGAGGCCAGGTGCAGTGGCTCACACCTGTAATCCCAAAACTTTGGGAAGCTGGGGAGGTCAGATAACTTGAGGCCAGGAGTTTGAGACCAGCCTGGCCAAGATGGCAAAACCCCATCTCTACTAAAAATACAAAAATTAGCCAAATGTAGTGGCACGCACCTGTAGTCCCAGCTACTCAGGAGGCTGAGGCACTTGAATGGCTTGAACCTGGGAGGCAGAGGTTGCAGTGAGCCAAGATTACACCACTGCACTCTAGCCTGGGCAACAGAGCAAGACTCTGTCAAAAAAAAAAAAAAAAAAAAACCCAAGAACAATGGGTGAAGGAAGGGTGGGATCCTAAGCCATGGCAAGTCAGGGTGGACTGGGCTGCCCCAGGATTTGTTTATAGGGGCACAGCTATCTGCAAACCCAGAGTGCAGAGGTCCTGGAAGAGCTGGGGACCCGGGAGGCCAGGAGGAAACAATGTAAACAGTGCTGGGAATATCACCGCCCTCCTGGGAGGTGGGGGCAGTGGGAGGCAGCCCTGGCTTTCTAAAAAGGGTCCTTCCTTGTTGCCATCTGGACACCATTAAAATACTTCAAAGGGTGTGGGGGACGCTGAAGGCTCAGAGCTCCCATGGCTCCCATGGGCCCTATCAGGACCACAGAGCAACAAGTAGAAATGGCAGTGGCCTGGAACAGTGCCTCGTGCCTGTAATCCCAGCACTTTGGGAGGCCAAGGCGGGAGGATTGCTCAAGCCCAGGATTTCGAGACCAGCCTGGCAACACAGTGAGACACTGTCTCTATTATGGTAAAACAAACAAACAAAAAGAAATGGTGATACGCAGGAGGAGAGTCCGAGATAGGACTAGCATGCCCATCCTCCATTCTTCCATCCCCCTTTCAGAAAGGAGAAGCAGGAGCCAGTGAACCAAGTGGAATCTGTTTCGTGTGAGGAGCTGCTTCCGTTCACGCTGGATGGCCATACACTCATGCAGCAGGCACATCCTGATGCACACACCCAGCAAGACAGAAACTCAGACAAGAGGGCTCTCACCTCAAGGTCCCCCCAACACACAGATGAGCAGTGTAAGAGGCATGAGCCTTACATGCCTGCATAAAAGAGCATACACCATCAGAGTCACACAAACACAGAGAGATGTACACACACTCCACAGAACCTCGGATACTCAGAGGTACACCCCTGCGCCTCACCAAGGGTCATCACATCCACACATAGTCATGTACACCCAGTGGGAAAGTCCCTCACTCACAGATGCAAGCCTACGCCTCCACGCGAAATCCCAGAGGCTGAATTCCACATGGGCATGCTCGGCTGTTGAGCTGGGAATGAAGTGCCAGACCCCATGGCTGCAGAAAGCTCCAACCCTGGTGCAGAAGTGGAACCGGGTCAGGGCCAGCACACTCGGCTGCATCTCTCATCACTCAGCTCTAAGCCCTGGTGCCAGTGGCACAAACCTTCAGGTCCCCAGTCTGTCGTGGGAAAATCCTCTGAAAGCATAGAAGGCAGAGCAGCCTAAATTAAACCCAGAAGCACAACCCCGGCTTGCTCAGAGGAAACAAGTCGCTGGATAGCCAGCTCTGCAAGTCTCAATGTCATTTTTAAAGGACTGAGAAAGAATGCCTGCCCTAATGAGTCAATTACCCATCCATCAGTCAGCAAGTACGGGACACAGGTACGTGCTAGGCACCCAGGCTAGGGCCAGGTGCTGGGACATACCAAGAGGTGTCAGACACGATTGCCACCTTCAAACAGATTCCACTCTAGAGAGAGAGGCTTAAACACAAGAAATAACTGCCAAATGATGAGGGCAGAGGAGGGAAGTGAGTGCCAGTGAAGGTGGGTTGCCAGTGAAAGAGAAACTACTCCCAGAGGGCGTGGTCAGAAAAGACTTCATGAAGAAGAGGAACAGGAGTTGAATGTTAACAAATGATTAGGAACTAGGTGTGGTAGCTCATGCCTGTAATCCTAGCACTTCGGGAAGCTGAGGTGGGCAGATCACTTGAGGTCAGGAGTACGAGACCAGCCTGGCCAGCATGGTGAAACCTCACCTCTACTAAAAATACAAACATTACTAGGCATGGTGGCGGACACCTGTAATCCCAGCTACTTGGGAGGCTGAGGCAGGAGAATTGCTTGAACCTGGGAGGCGAAGGATGCAGTGAGCCAAGATCACACCATTGCACTCCAACCTGAGTGACAGAGCAAGACTCTATCCCAAAAACAAAACAACAGATGATAAGGATTTGGAAAGGCACGGGAAAGGGAAAATGGCATCCAGATGGTGGGACTGGCATACGCGAAAGTGCAGAGGCTCCAGGTCAGGCATGGTGGCTCACACCTGTAATCCCAGCACTTTGGGAAGCCAAGTTGGGCGTATCGCTTGAGCCCAGGAGTTTGAGACCAGCCTGGACAAGATGGTGAGACCCCCATCTCTACAAAAAATACAAAAGTTAACTGGGAATCCTGGTGGTGCCTGTGGTCCCAGCTACGCAGGAGACTGAGTCAGGAGGATCGCTTGAGCTCAAGAGTTTGAAGCTACCATGAGCTGTGATTGCACCACTGTACTCTAGCCTCAGTGACAGAGTGAGACTCTGTCTCAAAACACACACACACACACACACACACACACGTGTGTGTGACAGTCCAGCCAGTGAAGATTATAATGGAGCTGAAAAATTGCTATTGCCTAGTGATGTTGTGTGCAATGAGTGACTCATGTGTTTGTGGTGATGATGGTGTGAACAAACCTACTGCACTGTCAGTCCTATAAAAGTAAAGCACCTACAATTATCTATGGTGCTTAATGCTGGATAATGATAATAACCAATATGTTACTGGTTTATGTATTTTACTTTTCCTGTTTCTGTTATTTTAGAGCACACTCCTATTTATGTGTTTACATATGTATATATATTTGCATATATATGTGTGTACATATATTTATGTGTATATATGTGTGTGTGTATGTGTATATATATATAGGTTTTTTTTTAAAGGAGTTTCGCTCTTGTTGCCCAGGCTGGAGTGCAGTGGCGCGATCTCGGCTCACCACAACCTCAACCTCCCTGGTTCAAGTGACTCACCTGTCTCCACCTCCTGAGTAGCTAGGTTTACAGGCATGCGCCACCACACCTGGCTAATTTTTTTGTATTTTTAGTAGAGACAGGGTTTCACCATGTTGGTCAGGCTGGTCTCAAACCCCTGATCTCAGGTGATCCACCCGCCTCAGCCTCCCAAAGTGCTGGAATTACAGAAGTGAACCACCATGCCTGGCCACATTTTTTTTTTAAGACAGAGTCTCACTCTGTCCCCTAGGCTGGAGTGCAATGACGAGTTGTTTGCTCACTGCAGCCTCTGCCTCCCAGGTTCAAGCGATTCTCCTACCCCAGCCTCTCAAGCAGACAGAATTAGGTGTGCACCACCACACCTGACTTTTTTTTGTATTTTTAGTAGAGACAAAGTTTCACCATGTTGGCCAGGGTGGTCTTGAACTCCTGATCTCAATTAATCTGCCTGCCTTCGCCTCCCAAAGTGCTGGGATTACAGATGTGAGCCACCACGCCTGGTCTACTTATGTATATTTTAAAAGTTAACTATAAAACAGCCTGAGGCAGGTCCTTCAGGAGGTATTCCAGAAGAAGGTACTGCTATCACAGGAGATGACAGCTCCATGCGTGTTATTGCCCCAAAGACCTTCCAGTGGGACAAACTATGGAGGTGGAAAACTGATATTGACCATCCTGACTCTGGGTCGGCCTAGGCTAACGTGTGTGTTTGTGTCTTAGATTTAATTAAAAAGTTTAAAAAATAAAAAATAAAATATTTTAAAATAGAAAAAGCTGATAGAATAAGGATATAAAGAAAGAAAATATTTTTATACAGCTGTACAGTGGCTTTGTGTTTTAAGCTAAGTGTTACTGCAAAAGAGTCAACATTTTTTTAAATATTTTTTTTTTTGAGATGGAGTCTCACTCTGTCACCCAGGCTGAAATGCAATGGCATGATCTCAGCTCACTGCAACCTCTACCTCATGGGTTCAAACGATTCTCCTGCCTCAACCTCTTGAGTAGCTGCACCACCATCCCCAGTTAATTTTTGTATTTTTAGTAAAGACAGGGTTTCACCATGTTGGTCATGCTGGTCTCGAACTCCCAACCTCAGGTGATCCACTTGCCTTGTCCTCCCAAAGTGCTGGGATTACAGGCGTGAGCCACTGCACCTGGCCAACTTTTTTTTTTTTCAGATTCCCCTCCTCCCCTCGGCCCCAGCCGACATTTTTAACAATTCTAAAGCTTAGGAAGTCTTTCAGTTTTCAGCTTGGAGGAGGGCATTGTTCAGCTTTCTTCTGTTTGTCCCAAATCTGGGTTAATCTGACACCAGCTGCCTAAATTCAACCCTAGTGAGGTCAAATTCATACACCTGGGGTGCACTGGAGTGAAGTCGGTGCCACGTCCGCACTGACCCCCAAGATTAGCCCCCTCCCTAGGTCTGTCTCTAAAAAAGGTTAGTGATGACACTGCCAAGGTAATCTGTGATTGGAAGCGTCTGAGGATTACAGTGAAACTGACCATTCAGAACAGACAGGCCCAGATTGAGGGGTACCTTCTGCCTCTGCCCTCATCATCAAAGCCCTCAAGAAACTGCCAAGAGGCAGAAAGAAACAGGGAACATTAAACACAGTGGAAATAACACTATTTTTTTTTTCAGTTGAGATGGAGTCTCACTCTGTAGCCCAAGCTGGAGTGCAGCGCCACAATCTCAGCTCACTGCAACCTCTACCTCCCGGGCTCAAGTGATTCTCGTGCCTCAGCCTCCCTGGTAGCTGGGACTGCAGGTGCACCCCACCACACCTGGCTAATTTATTTTATTTTTATTTTTAGGTAGAGATGGGGTTTCACCATGTTGCCCAAGGGGGTCACAAACTCTTGAGCTCAGGCGATCTGCCCACCTCCACCCCCCAAAGTGCTGGGATTACGGGCATAAGCCACCACGCCCAACCTGGAAATAACACTTTTGTATGGTCAATGTTGCCCAGGCATCAATCTATAGCCAACATACTCTCTGGAACCACTGAAGAGATTCTGGGACCAGCCCGGTCTGTGGGCTGCAACGTTAATGGCCTCCATGCTCATGACATCATAGATGACATTAACAGTGGTGCAGAGGAATGCTTAGCTAGTTAAGAGCCACAAAGGACAATATTTTAATAAAGGATTATTTGATAACCAATAAAAAGTTTATAAAGTAAAAAAGTTACAATAAGCTAAATTTAATTTACTGAAGAAAGAAAAACATCTTTAATAAATTTGGTGCAGCCTAAGTGTTCAGTGTTTATAAAGAATGCGATAGCGTAATGTCCTAGGCCTTCACATTCACTCACCACTCACTCACTGACTCATTTAGAGCCACTTCGTGTCCTGCAAGCTCCATTTATGCTAAGTGCCCTATGCAGGTATACTATCTTTTAATCATTGGTACTACATTTTTACTGTACCTTTTATAGGTTTAGATGTGTTCCTTTTTAAAATGTATTTGGGGCCTGGCACTGTGGCTCACACCTGTAATCCCAGCACTTTGGGAAGCCGAGAGGAGGGTGGATCACCTGAGGTCAGGAGTTCGAGGCCAGCCTGGCCAACATGGCGAAACCCCGTCTTTACTAAAAATACAAAAATTAGCCCGGTGTGGTGTTGTGTGCCTATAATTCCAGCTATTCAGGAGGCTGAGACAGGAGAATCACTTGAACCCAGGAGGGAAAGGTTGCAGTGAGCCAAGATCATGCCACTACACTCCAACCTAGGAGACAGAGCAAGACTCCCTTAAAAAAAAAAATTTATTTGGGCCTGGCACAGTGGCTCACGCCTATAATCCCAGCATTTTGGGAAGCCAAGGTGGGTGGATCACTTGAAGTCAGGAGTTCAAGACCAGCCTGGCCAACATGGTGAAAATCCATCTCTACTAAAAATAGAAAAATTAGCTGGGTATGGTGGTGGACACCTGTAATCCCAGCTATTCAGGAGCCTGACGCAGGAGAATCACTTGAACCTGGGAGGCGGAGGTTGCAGTGAGCTGCAATCACACCACTGCACTCCAGCCTGGGCAACAGAGTTAAATTCTGCCTCAAAAAATTTTTTTTAATTTAATTTAAAACTAAAATTTATTTATTTTTTTGAGACAAGTCTCACTCTGTTGCCCAGGCTGGAGTGCAGTGGCACAATCTGGCTCACTGCAGCCTCACCATCTTGGGCTCAAGTGATTCTCCCGTCTCAGCCTCCAGAGTAGCTGGAACCACAGGTACACACCACTACATCTGACTAACTTTTTAATTGTGTAGAGACTGAGTCTCTCCATATTGTCCAGGCTGGTCTCGAATTCCTGGGCTCAAGTGATCCTCTTGCCTCAGCCTCCCAAAGTGCTGGGGTTAGAGGCATAAGCCTCTGTGCCCAGCCTAGATATGTTTTAATACACAAATACTGACCACTGTGTTACAATCGCCTACAATATTTAGTACAGTAACATCTGTACAGGTTTGTAGCCTAGGAGCAATAGACTATACCATGTAGCCTAGGTGTGAAGTAGGTGATACCATCTAGGTTTGTGTAAGGTTATTCTTGTAAGGATATTGCCGAGTTTAAAATGAGGAAACTGAGGCCAGCATGAGACAAATTAAATTCTAGTTTATTTAGCTCCCAGGCGAGGTTCTGTGGTCCCGGGGGAGAGAGAGAGAGAGAGGCCAGAGAAGTCACGCCTGGCCGTTCTGGGCGTGGGGTTTTATATGGGGTAAGGGCAGTAGATTTGTCAGTGGGGAAACAAAGCATGGGCAACTGCATTGGTCATAGAGAGACTGGACCTGGACTTGGCAAGTTGCCATTGGTAGTCCAGCAGGGCTATGGACAGGTGGGCTGGAGAAGGTAACAAAGCATGGGCACCTGTATTGACCAGAGAGAGAGATTGGACCCGGACTTGGTGAGCTGCCATTGGTCAGGCTCTTGGCGGGA
>CAUYLG010071271.1:0-87417 GCA_963573385.1 Cacajao melanocephalus | reverse complement strand
GAGAGCTGGTTGTTTAACAGCTGGCACATCCTCCCCTCTCTCTTCCTCTGTCTCTTGCCATGAGACACACCAGCTCTGCCCTCACCTCCTTCCGTAACTGAAAGCTTCCTGAAGCCTCACCAGAAGCAGATGTTGACACTATGACTCTTGTACCACCTGCCAAACCATGAGCCAAATAAACCTCTTTTCTTTATAAATTACCCAGTTCTCAGGTATTCCTTTATAGCAACACAAAAGGGACTAAGACAAGCCTGTTTTTGGGAAAGGACAAGCCCAATGCTAAAGATAAACCAGCTTCTCAGCAAGAGCCATGACTCTGGGTCCATGAAAGCCTCCCATTTGTGTGTAGCAGAGGAGCTTTCAGGCTTGAAAGCAGCCTATGGGAGGGAGCACAGGCACTGAAAGATCCCTCCCTCCCCACAGGCACCCACAAGAAGGACCAAGAGGCCACTAGGCTCCGCACCTACCCACTCTGTAGTGTGGTTCCTTAAGAGATCAGGGCACAGAAGACTTAGAAGCAGCCTGAGCTGCCTGCCAGGAAACAGCTAGGGATAGGTCTGACCCTACATCCTGATGTCACTTCTTCTGGTTAGTGGAAATCCCATCACCATCACTCTCCCAGTCTCTCAGCCCCTTTCTTCAGACTCTACCCTTCTCTGCCACTGCAACTGGAGGTAGGAGGTGGGGAATAAAGACTAGTTTTTTTCTTTAATAAATCCCCAGCTTTGGCTCAAGCCCCCTTCTGACAGTTGTTGGAACCCTCAGGTGGAGAGCACCAAGGACTCTGGGACACTGGGGTCTAGAGGGCAAGGTGAGAGAAGGCATAGGTTACAGGCTGCAGCTCTGGACATGCCATGGGGCAGGGGGAGTCCCAGTGCCATCCTGCCTTCCCCTTCCCCCTTCCACACTCACCATGCAGACAAATGTGGCTGAGCTGGTCCACAAGTTCCAACAGGTTCATGGCCTTCAAGCCCTCGAACACAACTTTCACAGCCTCCTTTTCTCCATACTTTGAAATCAGTAATTCTGCCAGGTCCACCGCAGTCAGGCCCTCCAACTCCCCTCTGGCCAGTGGGGCCTGGCCCTCAGACAGGGTCATATCCCGTAAGTAGAACTTTAACTTCTTGAAATCGTTCTCCTCAAGGTCAGTTAAGGCCCAGAGCAATGCCTTCCGGGGGTTTCTGGCCATGGCCATGGTGATCTGGGGGAAGGATCGAGTCCACACCAGCAGACCAGTGACCTGGAGAAGGAGACAAAAGGAGAGGTCCACTGCTGAGAGGCCCACTCCGCTTTCTGGATCTTGGCAAGCTGCAGAGCAGAGGCCAGGGAGACGAGATATTCCGCCAAAACTCCAAGAAAGGTGAGCAGATGAGACAGCAGGGGATTTTCCTAGTTATTCCCCTCTGCCTCTTTGTCAGGTGACATGTGACTGTGTTTGCAAATGGGTAGGGAGGTATGTGGGTGTGTTAATCTCTCAATCTCTCTCTCTCTCTCCCCTCCCAACCTCTGTCTCTGTCTCTCTCTCTCTCACTCCTCCCTTCCTCTTTTCCTCTCACATACATTCTTTATTCGGCTCTGTATGCCTCCTTAGACAGATGGATGAAGAAATAAAACTTTAAGTCATTTAATTATTTATTTATTTATTTATTTATTTATTGGAGCCGGAGTCTCACTCTGTTGCCCAGGCTGGGGTACAGTGGCACAATCTCAACTCACTGCAGCCTCTATCTCCCGCGTTCAAACAATTCTGCCTCAGCCTCACAAGCAGCTGGAATTACAGGTGCCTACCACCCTGCCCAGCTCATTTTTGTATTTTTAATAGAGATGAGGTTTCACCATGTTGGCCAGGGTAGTCTCAAACTCCTGACCCCAGGTGATCCGCCCACCTTGGCCTCCCAAAGTGCTGGGATTACAGGCATGAGCTACCATGCCTGGCCAAGCTTTAAGTTTTAAAAGTGGATCTGTTGGCCAGGCACGGTGGCTCACATCTGTAATCCCAGCACTTTGGGAGGCCGAGGTGGGCAGATCATGAGGTCAAGAGATTGAGATCATCCTGGCCAACATGGTGAAACCCCGTCTCTACTAAAAATTTTTTTAAAAATTAGCTGAGTGTGGTGGTGCGTGCCTGTAGTTCCAGCTACTCAGGAGGCTGAGGCAGGAGAATCATTTGAACCTGGGAGACAGAGGTTGTAGCGAGCCAAGATCTTGCCACTGCACTCCAGCTTGGTGACAGAGCGAGACTCCATCTCAAGAAAAAAAAAAAGTGAGCCTGTCCCTGGCTGCATGAACCTATAGAGAGCTGGAGCACATTTGCTGGAACTGCTGTGGTATGGCAAGAAGGTAAAATGATCTACACTTTCTACACACAACCCATTGGCCTCACATGTTAGCCTCCTGGCCTCAGTCACACATGGATTGCAAAGCTAGAAATCTAATTCAGATAAGGAGATAAGTCCAGATAATGATACGAAGAGGAAACGCCAACTGTAAGTGCTGACTTTGTGCCAGGTGATTTACATATCCTTTCTGATCATCTCGGAAATCATCTCGGGTACCACTCCTCATGAGAAATTTGGCAGTTAGAGAAAAATGGTTTTTCAGAGTTTTCCAGAGCTAGGCCACTGGGCAAAGAGGCAGGATTTTAACTGTAGTCTATGTCCTGGGCGGAGAGGAGAGACAGAAAAAACCCTCAAAAGATAAAGACATAGAAGACAGAGTCAGGAACCAGGAAATTAGGCTAAATGTTACCAGAAACTGGAGACATTTATAAATACTAAAGTAGCCGGGAATGGAGAGCAGGTTTTTGAGCTGTGTTTCTAATACAGAACTAAAATGTAGGCCAGGTGGCAGTCATTGGAAAAGAAAAGCAACAATGAATAGAAAGCTTTCAGAATCCAGAAATATACCTGTGACCTAAGGCCCATAGGGAATCCATCTCAGTAGTAGAATGTCACACTCATCATTGAGAGTGTTCAAAAGAGAATTTGGGAACACAGAGAGTTGTTGTGATTCAAATACCAACATTCTGACTACTACATACTGACAGAGAAAGAAAGTGTTTGGAACGTGTTAGGATACATGAGACTTTGATTGTGAGTCATAGGCCAGTTTGGAAAAGCAGGCCTGTGAAAACAGGAGCAATTTACAGCAAAGCTTCAGGCTACATAGGAAGACTCATGGCTTCCCTGCAAATTTCTGATGTTGGCAAAGCTATTTAATAATTTAGGAAAGAAAAGACAACACTAGAACCTGCCAAGAAGATGTCCAGTCTAGGCTGCTCACCACAGTTCAGACTTGGGATCCCAGTAAGCAAGGCCTGGGACTGAGATGAAATAGATTTCCTGTCCTGGTCAGACAGCTCTACAGGTCCAAGTCTGGGCCCTCTTAACCCATACTCACTAGTTCACTTCTGTTTGGTGGTGGTGGTACCTGCCAGCTACTGCTTGATACCTAATACTTCCTAGTATTTCCTAGTGTGTGTAGGCCTGGAATGAAAGGGTCCCTCCCCACCTGCCCCAAGCCTCCGTGAAGCAGAACCACCCACACATTGCCTCTGACTATAAATGAGATGAACAATTGCTCACCAGTGGGAAACTTGACCTCATTCTTTTAAATATTGAAGTTGAGAAACAAGGGAGGGGCAGAAGGCATGAAGTATTCTGTCACCAAGAGATAAAGAGCCCAGGAGACTTCCTATATCCCTCCCTGAAACCCATACCCCTCCTCTACTACTTAACCCCAGCCTAGGCTGGGGCAGTTTGACTAGAGAGACAAAAGAATTGAAGCACTGTCACCACCATTTCTTCCACCAGTGCACCATTTCCCTAAGTTGTTGAAACCACTGGAGAATGAAAAAGAAAGAAGATAGGAGATCCATGAAATAGGAATTCAAACAAGGAGGAAAACAGGCCAGGCACAGTGGCTCACGCCTGTAATCCCAGCACTTCGGGAGGCCGAGGCGGGTGGATCATTTGATGTCAGCAGTTTGAGACCAGCCTGATCAACATGGTGAAACCCCGTCTCTACTAAAAATACACAAATTAGCCGGGAGTGGTGGTGCATGCCTGTAATCTCAGCTACTTGGGAAGCTGAGGCAGGAGAATCACTTGAACCCGGGAGGCAGAGGTTGTTGTGAGCCGTGATTGCGCCACTGCATTCCAACCTGGGCAACCAAGCGAGACTTCATCTCAAAAAAAAAAAAAAGAAGAAGAAGAAAACAGTTTCCCAGAAGGGAGCTGGTCCTCTGGCCTAGAGAGCTGAGGATCCCCAAAAGCCCTGACAGAGAGAGAACACGTTTCTCCAAAAAGAATGTCTCCAAGAAAAAAGACTTGATCGATTCACTGATGCTATTGGTCTTCTAAAAGAGTCTACTGGGAGGCTATTAGAAGGGCAAAAGCTAGCGGTAACTTCCAAGAAAACTAGATAAACGAAAGTAAAATAAGAAAATGATTAGCAAGAGGAGAAACAAAAAATCAAATAGGATATATAATAGTTAACTACAACACTCGGGTGTGAATAATGTTTGCATAGAAATCATAATGTAACCACTGAACATCGCTCTAACTAAAATTTATAATATAATGATATTGAAAGGAGAATGGTGGAGTGTCCCGGAAGAGGAAGTCAATAGATAATGCCTAAAATGTTGAATCAAAAGGTAGTGATATGCAGTACACATATTATTTCAAAATGCAAGATGTAAGAAGAAATAGTTAAAAGCAAATGTATTAATAGTTGTTTCAGAGAAGAGAGACTGGGCATCAGGAGAGGAATGGACTACTGCTCCAGGGCATAAGCCTTTTAATGCCAGTTGACTTTAGAAACCATATCATGTATTACTTTGACAAGACAAAAATTAACTTAGCAAACAAACTGTAAGAGGTAAAGAAATGGAGTTAACATGTATGGACAAATCTCTCTGGAAGCTTGGCAACAAAAGTTATGAGAAAGGTCCTGAGGTAATGTGAGAAATGTGCATCCAGGTATTTCCGCCCTTTCCCATGTTAAAGCAAACAGAACCTTCTCTGTTTGCTTTAACATGGGAAAGGGCGGAAGTACCTAGATGCTGACACAAAACCTCCCATAGAGCGCTCAGGTTAGAAATGCAGAAGAGAGAGGCAAGCACCAGAGCAGGGAATGGAGAATGGGGATTGGGATGGGAATCGAAGCCAAGGCAAAAGATTGGCCTTTGACAGGAGGCTGGAAGGAACAGCATCCATTCATTCCTGAAGAAAGTGAGAGAGGTTGCTTGGCAGAGAGAGGCAGGTGTGTGGGTTTTGTGGTCAGAAGATAAGTGCGTGGTCATGTCTGAGTCTCAATATGCTCTGTGAAGTACGTGCAAGAATATCTCTGAGGAGTGAAAGAGCAGGGTGGCTGAGAAGGGGAGACACCTTGAGGAGGCTGCTGCAAGCCTTTCCTCCTGTGCACTGCTCCTCCTCTGCCAAGGCCTCTTGTGCCCAATAATCAGGGAGTATCCCAGAGTCCAGGGGAACAGGCAGTCACGGGACTGGCCTTTCCCAGTGCCTTGACCAAGCTGAGGCTAGAGGCAAAAACAAGACTGCCAAGAGCCAGGACTCGGAGACCAAGATGGAAAAATCAAAGAGTGAGACACAGTTCTGTAGCAAGCATGACAGAGAGCAGAAAGGCCACTTACTGCAAAGGCGCCAGGTCTGGAGATCACTGTGCCAGAGATTCAGAATCACACCTGAAGGAAGGAGGAATGAGACGCGTGGAACTAACTAATTGGAAGGTGGAGGCAAGAGATGAAATGAGTCCTTCCTGCCTGTCGACACTGGCCTGGCTACAGGCAACTCTGACAATTGCAACTGAGGAACTGAGTCCCAAAAAGGAAGGGGTGGAAACAAAAGAAATAGAAAACAAGGGTGGGAACAGCAAGAGATCAAAAGACTAAAGAGTCAGAGAAGAGATATAGAGAGATATCAGAAAAAATGAGCAGACAAAGTAGAAGAAAGTCAGTGAGAGTGAGAAAGATGAAGACAGCTGGTAGGTATAAGTCTGTCTCTCATTCACACACACACATATACTTACACACTCACTCTATACACAGTGTTTCTTCACAGCAAACTCTTAAGAAACAAGAGCAACAAGAAAAACATATGAAGCAATTGGAGTTTCTCAATCAAGCTGCAGTGTTCCCCATGTTCATTATACTCTTTCCCTACCCATGGAGGCAGATCCCAAGGCAAAATTGAGCACACCTCTTCATCCTCCTGCTTCCAGGCCTTCTTTTTGACAAAGGCAGGAGCTCCAACCTGAGTACATCCTGTAAGGGCCCTTTGAGATGATCCCAGGCTCCCACAAGGGTCACCATCTTCTCCTTGACACTTTGGTCAGTTTTGATGGAGTTAGCACATAGAGTTGGTAAGCTTAAAGGTCCTCTTGAGACAGGGACTCCTGTGGCCATTTGGAGGTATCTATCTCTGCTGCTAGAGGCTGTCTTTTCTCAAGAGTATTGTCACAAGGCCTTTGTAAATCAAAAAGTATCTGAGACAGATCTCAATCAATTTAGAAAGTGTGTTTTGCCAAGGTTAAGGACGTGCCCATGACACAGCCACAGGAGGTCCTGATGACATGTGCCTGGGGTGGTCGGGGCACAGCTTGGTTTTAAACATTTTAGGGAGACATGAGACGTCAATCAATATATGTAAGAAGTACGTTGGTTCAGTCCAGAAAAGTGGGACAACTCAAAGCAGGGGAGAGTTACCAGGTCGCAGGTAGATAAGACGCAAACGGTTGCATTATTTTTAGGTTCTGATCAGCCTTTCACTGAATATACAATTTACAGGAATAGTCATTTATGCCTTAGTCTAGCTTCATGAAATAATGTGGCAAGGGAAGCAATCAGATATGCATTTACATGTGAACAGAGGGATGACTTTGAATTCTGCTTTTTGTCCACAAGGAATTTTCCTGTGGGAAAACTGATGGAGGTACGTAGCTTTTTTACCTTTGTAGCTATCTTATTTAGGAATAGACTAGGAGGTAGGTTTGCTCACAGTACCCAGTTTGACTTTTCCCTTTGGCTCAGTGATTTGGGGGACCTGAGATTTATTTTTCTTTCACATTTCCTCGCTTTTATTTTTAAAAATCTTTCACGGAAAGCATTTTAAAGGAAAATGAGTGTTTGGTCTCAGGTTTTGTCTGATCTCTCATGGTTAGGTTTAGGGTAGGTCCCACGGTATTAAGAAAGCTCATTTTTAGCAGGTTGTAAGGTCACACCTCCTATGAAGGGGAAATGGGGGAGGAAGGTAGAAAAATAACAACAAACAATGAAGAACAATCCTGGAAAATTGATATAGGCCATATTACTCTGAAGTCCATACATCAGTAGGCAGGTATGAAAGTGCTTTAGGTATGTAAATAGGCTGCCATTATTTTCTTCTGAAGTTTAAGTTGTTCACAGAGCTTTGAGAAAGCATGGCTTAATTTTCAGTAATTTCAAATCAGGAAAAATGGGGGAAAAGATAAAAAGAAGAAAAAATATCGAAAACATTACTTTGGATGCTTGTAGTCAGGAAAAATTTTAGAATTCAGTCTGTTAAAATGTGTGCTCTGAATGAAGAGACTGCCAAACAGGCTTTGTGTGAGCAACATGGCTGTTTATTCACCTGGGTGCAGGTGGGCTGAGGCCGAAAAGGGCGTCAGCAAAGGGCAGTGGGATACGAGTTGGTTTTATAGGTTTGGAGTGGGCAGTGGAAAGTTACAGTTTAGGGCAGTTTTTTGCAAGCTGGGAGGGGGTCGTTGGTTTGCAAGCTAGGAGGGGGTTGCAGGGTGTGACGTCACGAGGTTGGCCAAGGTCAGTTACAAAGTCCAATAGCCTTGTCAATTGAGGCCAGAATAAGAAACAATTCAGAATGTCTCAAAGTTAAGTAGGTGCAGCAGGGGTTGATCATTTCTTCCCCTTTTCATGGTCTTCCAGTTACTTTAGACTTTCCAGGAACTCATCTGGAGTTTCCATGCAGGTCACAAGGTTAACATGGCATCCATGGCACCGTCAGTCAGCCTAAAAGACCTTACACAGTCCAAACTGTAGAAAATAATAAAAAATGAAGAACATTAGGCAAGACTAGATTCTAACAAGTGTACTATAGTTTATTTTGAAACATAATTTTTCTCTCTCTAGTCCTGTTTTCACTAAAGACAAGTCATAAGACAAATTCATTTGCAAAATAAAATTTAGTCTTATTATACTTGGCTGGGTATTTTCAGCAAGAATAATTATTTGCCATATAGGCTCCTCTTTTTTCTTTAATTGGCATTGCTGGAACTTTATTCCATAAGGAATCTCAGATTCGACTTTAAAGCCTTAAGCCTAGCCTCTGCCTGCAAATACCTGTATTAATTGGGTGAATTCCTCACCTTGAGTTCCTTGGGGCTCTGGGACTATCAGAAAGTCCCAGAGACATTCTTTACTCACCACAGTGTAACTTCCTGAGGGGTTCTTCCTGCCCACTACATAAAGAAAGACCACAGCTCTGTAGTAGAAAAAGAGTTTAATAGACACATGGCCAGCCATGCGACATGAGAGATGAAGTTTGCATTCAAATCATCTCATTCAAGCCTTGTAAGGTTAGAGGTTTTTCAAGGGCAGTTTTGGGGAAGGAGTGGGAGTGGCCAGGTAACAGGTGCTTGCTGCTGATTGGTTGGGGTGGAGATGAAATCACAAGCTTGCTCACAGGACTGAGGGAAATTTGGTGAGGGTGCAGCCTGCACTGAGATAAAAGGGCCTATGGTGAGATGAAACCAGGGAGGAATTACCCAAGAGGCCAAATATAGGAAGAAGAGCATGAAATCTGGTCAGAGAAGCTGCAGGTTGGAGCAAGATTCTGACATGAAAGGCAACATCTATAAATGAGAAATGGAATTGAAGTTGGAGGAAAATAAGTCAGTTTCCCCAGGGATAGAAAGCAGAGATTAGGAAGTGTTGGCTAGGATCCATCAGAGCCACATTGTGATGTAAGGCTGTAAGTGAATGGTTAATTGCGTCCAAGTGCACAGTACACATGAGCAAGAAGCCCCATGGTAATTAAATCTTGGGGGCTGGCCCAACAGGAGAGAGAGACAAAGGAAGACTATACAGCACTGTGATTCCAGACACTGTATCACCTTTCCAGCCCAGTATTCTCCTTGTGACAATCATGGCAAAAGCCATCATTCTCTAACCTTTTATATTTTTAATTTTTTTACCTTGTAGGGAAGGGAAAACTTCTCCTCTACCCTCTTAGATTCTTTAACTGAGACCTGCAAATTATATTGACAAAAAACAGATTAACAGGAGAAATCATACAAATTTTATTTGATGTTAACAATTTTACATGGCATCAAGGACTTCACAGACAAGAAGTGAAAACCTCAAAGAAGTGGTTACACCCAACGGCTTATATACCATTTTAACCAAGGGCTGTAAATTTTTGGAGAAGTGACAAGGCAAAGGAAAATGCTTTTTAAAGGCACTTTGATTTCCATGATCTCATTTAAGTCTAAAACACGAATTTCCACCTCCGCGCTGCTTTGTGGTTCCACCTGGCGGCAGCTGCACAAAGTGTCTCTCTTCGAACGCCGTCCCAAGTTCACCCAGAACTATTTAGCTCAGGTCTGCCTAAGTGCTCCTCGGGCCAAAAGCAAAGAGCACAAATTCCGGAAGAAATTACCAACAGCGGGCCCCTTTTAGGCTCCGGCAGTAACACCAGTAACCAATAAACAAAAAGCTCTAGTTCACGTGGTGTATATTCAGCCTATCAAGCTCCTGATATTCCTGAATGCCCTCATTTCCGCTCTTGTCGTCTTTTTTCTCGGCAAGATGGCCACGCCGGCGGTATCAGCAAGTGCTCCTCCTGCCACGCCAGCCCCGGCCCTGGCGGCTGCCCCAGTCTCGGCCCCAACCTCAGTCCCAGCCCCAGCGCCAACGCCAGCACCAGCTGCGTCTTCGGCTTCCGCTGGGACTCCAGCCTCATCCTCAGACCCTGCGGCAGCAGCGGCTGCGACTGCGGCTCCTGGCCAGACCTCGGCCTCAGCGCAAGCTCCGGCGCAGACCCCAGCGCCCGCTCTGCCTGGTCCTGCTCTCCCAGGGCCCTTCCCCGGCGGCCGCGTGGTCAGGCTGCACCCAGTCATTTTGGCTTCCATTGTGGACAGCTACGAGCGACGCAACGAGGGTGCTGCCCGAGTTATCGGGACCCTGCTGGGTGAGTGGTTATAGAAAGTTAACATTCTTTACTTTCTCCCACTTCTCATTTATCTCACTCCCCTATCTCATTAATTCTTTTATCCCTGGCCTTCTTTCCTCCCATCCCCAATGGCCCGTTAATCTGTTTTTCCATCCCACTTTCTGCTGTGATTTCTCAAGGGATTTGCACCTCTCTTCTCTCTCCTGCCGGATTGGTGTCACTTTGAGCGACATAAAATACACAAGGAGTAGTTGTGTCATTTACTGAATATTTTATGCCTATGGTTTACATATTTTAATGTTCCCCACGGCAGTTTATGGCAAGTATGATGAACCCCATCTGCCAAAAATGAGTGCACATGCCGAGTGGGAAGTCAGGAACCTTTGAATCCCTAAGTCCAATGACCACATATTTCTGCCTTATCCACCGACTAAATGTCATTGTTTTCCAGGTATTGACAAAGAGCTTTCTAACCAATTGGCAAAGGAGTGGGGACATTTGTAAAAAGACATTCCTCCCAACAAGTAAACCGGTTTGGCTAGAGCCCATTTGGGATTTTATAGTATTCTGCTGTCCTAAACTTTTGAACCTGATTCTCTGACTCTCAGTGTCCCTTATTAGTACCTAATGTGAGAAACCCTCTTCTCCCATTTTCCATTTGCACACAAACAATTGTGTTATCTGTTTATATTTTTGCCCTTAACCTTCAGATGGAAGAATAACGCATTCTCTGCTTGTGTTCCAAATTTGCGGAGTAGATACTCTATGTTAAAATAGTTTGTAAAATGGAAAAGCACGAAAGAGGGATTGTTGATAATTCCTCTCTGGAGGCTATACTGGTCCCATGAAATTCATCTCCATTCCATCTTAGTCCCAGATTTTTTTTTTTTTTTGTATTTTTAGTAGAGACAGGGTTTCTCCATGTTGCTCAGGCTGGTCTCGAACTCCCAACTTCAGGTGATCTACCAGCCTTGGCCTCCCAGAGTGCTGGGATTACAGGTGTGAGCCACTGCACCTGGCCAGTTCCAGATTTTAAATAGCTTTGTGAATTCACTTTACTTACAAGCATCCTTTCTCTTTCATACTCTTGAACGTGTACTGGTTCTTACACCATAAAAGACAATTGTTATATTGCAAAGCAGACGAGATTTGTAAGCAAACTCCACACAACTTTAGCCATGTGCCTTGGGGCAAATTACCTAAAATCTGTTCTGTCAGGAGCTACTTTAGACTTAGTCTTTGCGAGAACTAAATTAAAAACTTCTGACTATGCTGGTACACATTAGGTACAGCTATTAGTTGTCATTCACCACATCAGGCCTGGACTGACCCAATACATACCAACACACATTCTCTCTCCTTTATCTATCTTTGACAGTATAGCATTTTACAGAAACTTAAGTTCATATCTTCTGAAAATTGCCTGTCTTTTCTCAAACCAGGCGTTTGTGTTCTCATTGCCACAGGTGTCTTCCTTGCTGTCCCTCATTTGTTTAACTTCTGCCTATCTCCCAGGTTCCCAGGAACAGTGTTAAGTGCCAGTCCTCCATCCCATACCTGGATCCTCACTCCTTTCTTAATCTTCCACAGCATGATGGTGTTCTGTAACTGTGCCCTGCTTTGAGCTTCTGTAATAAATTACTTTTGCATCACTGACCTGGCAATCAGCAAATAGTTACTCTTTTGGCTGCACTAATTTTCCAAGCTCACTAGAGCTATTTAAAGAGACAATTCACTACCCATGGGTTATGCTTTAGCACCCCAAATGTTCCAGTGATCCAGTCAGACCAGCTGTAATCTAATCTAGAGCTTCAGATCTTCTTTCAGACTGGAATCAGGGTACAGTGCTAAGGTGTTATAGAGGCAGTGCTTCCAGAAGAATAAAGAATAGATTCTGCTTGCTATGAACTTGTAGTTTGCTTAGATATTAATTCACAAAACATTTCATTTGTCTAAATGAAGTCATTGGTGTTTTTTTTGTACCATAAAACTGTTAGGTATTTAGAATTCAAAGTGTAATAAGGTGAGCTCTCCCGTAACCTTAAACTCAAGATAGAAATACACTGTTAAATGCAAATAACTAGAATGTAATATAATAAATGTTCTAATAGAAGGGTGTCATGGTGGCGTGGAACTACGGAAGACTTAACTATTTCAGGAGGTTAGGGAAAAGTTCACAAAAAAGATGGTGTTTGAGCTGGGCATTAAAGCAACTACAGGAAGTTAAAAAGGGCCTGGTAAGTCCACTATCTGAAACATTGAGTATTACAAGAATGTAGGTGACAGGAGGTAGAGCAGGAAATGAAGCTAGCAGAGGGCAGAGCCCTAAGAAGTATTGAATGATTACAAGTGTAAAGTGCTGTGAAGGAGAATTACCTGGGTCTCTGAGAAGACAAAATGGAAGTGTAACCTCATTTGAAGCTCTTTGGGGAGGATCCTGAGCATTTCAGCTAACACTGAATAGAAATTAGAAATCACTCTGACTTTGGGAGGCTGAGGCAGGTGGATTGCCTGAGCTCAGGAGTTCAAGACCAGCTTAGGCAACATGGTGAAACCCAGTCTCTACTAAAATACAAAAAAGAAAAATTAGCCAGGCGTGGTGGTGTGCACCTGTAGTCCCAGCTACTGGGGAGGCTGAAGCAGGAGAATTGCAAGAACCTGGGAGGGAGGTTGCAGTGAGCTGAGATTGCACCACTGGCCTCCAGCCTGGGCAACAGAGCGAGACTCCATCTCAAAAAAAAAAAAAAAAAAAGTCACTCTGGCTGCTTTGTAGAGCATGGATAAGAGACAGGCATGAGCTGGGCATGGGCACCAGATAGCAGCTATTCTAGTAACAGGGAAGCACTTGAGAAATAGGGATGGATAGGAAGTGGGTGAGTTGAGAGATAGGAAATACAGTTGATAGGACTTAGTGTGATCAGAAGTAAGCGATTAGAGAGTAGAAAGTATCAAGCATGACTTCTATATCTTTGGTTAAATGTGGAGGAAGAAAGGGAAGGTAGAAGTTGACTTCAGCCTGGGATATATTTGTTTTTAGATGTCCAATGAGCGTTCTGGTGGAGTTGTCAAGTAGAAAATTGAATATAAAGGTCTGGAGTACAAAAGAGATGTAGGCAAGTATGTCAGTTTAGGAATTACGTCATTGGAATATAGAAGGTACTTGAACCCATAAAATTGGATAAGATCACCTAAAGCAGGGATTGGCAAAGTTTCTATAAAGGGCCAGGCAGTAAATATTTTAGGCTTTGTGTGCAGTCTCTGTCGCAACTACTTAATTCTGCCTTTGTAGCAAGAAAACAGCCTTTAAAAAAGGTTGGCATGTAAACTTTATTCACAAAAAAACATTTCTAGATCAGGGCCTGGCCTAGAAGAGGAACATTGAGTAAAAAGATAGAAGAACAAAGACAAAACCCCCAAAACTTGAAAAGTCAGCGGAAGGAGTAGCCAACAAAGAAGGTTAGAAAGGTGGGAACAAAACTGGAAGGAAAGTTTTAAGTTGGAGGAAGTAAGTGGGCAAGTCTGTTCAGTGCTGATAAGAGGTCAAATAAGATAAAGGATGTATGTGCATTTGCTTTAGGGACATAGTTTCAGCAAAGGGAGCAGAAACCATAGTGAATTGGAATCAGACAAATACTGATCGATATAGACAACACTGTGGTTTTTGGTGGAGAGGGAAACCCTTGAATCCTGGGGTGAGAGGTTCCAGTAGATTAAAAGAGAATGGAAAAGCCAACTTAGTGGCCTTAGTGAGGTCAAGAAACAAATGTAGTGGGAATAAAAGTAAAAACAAACCAAAAAAGAAGTATAGGCTGGGCACAGTGGCTCACACCTGTAATCCCAGCACTTTGGGAGGCTGAAGCAGGCAGATCACTTGAGGTCAGGAGTTCAAGACCAGCCTGGCCAACATGCTGAAACACCATCTCTTCTAAAAATACAAAAATTAGCCAGGCATGGTGGCATGTGCCTGTAGTCCCAGCTACTCGGGAAACTAAGGCAGGAGAACCGCTTGAACCCAGGAGGCAGAGGTTTCAGTGAGCCGAGATTGTGCCACTGCACTCCAGCCTGGGTGACAGAGCAAGACTCCGTCTCAGAAAAAAAAGAAATATAGTGGGAATAAAGGTATCAGAACTAGAAAACTGTGTGGTAAAAGACTGACATACTGACATCTAAGGTTCACAGATAGGTTTCTGGATGATGGTAAGGTTAAGGCTATGACCATGGGACCAGATGGCTAAAGGAAGGTACAGATGAAGCTCCCAACATCTCAATGTCTGAAACTTGGCCACTATCAGCAGTCTGTGTATCCATTAAAATCTTCCAGGTAGCTCTGCAGATTAAATTACAGGGAGAAAGTCTAGAGGCTGAAAAACAAAGGTCATAGAGTGAAGGTCTGAAATAGGCTAGTAGTGGAAAATAACAGGCAAAAGGAGACCTTGTAAAGGAAGAATAAATCCTATTTGGTGACGTTTAGAGGGAGAAGTTGGCGAGCATGCCAGAGTTTCAGTTCCCTGGAGAATTCTGGTCCCATTGATGCACTGGACTAAACTTGGAGCTAATGAGTTCAGTTAGGTGTTTATTGACATTGAAGAAAGCATCAAAAGCATTTCAAAAGTAGTTGGAGATTGTTGGGAGCCCTAGCATTGTATAACACATGGACAATTCTCTCTTTCACAGGAACTGTCGACAAACACTCAGTGGAGGTCACCAATTGCTTTTCAGTGCCGCACAATGAGTCAGAAGATGAAGTGAGTGGGAATCCAAGCTGTCCCTCTGCTGTTTTTAGCTGTTCATTTGCTAGATTCCCCTCATGGCCCCTCCTTCACTATATATTGACTCATAAGTAGAGCTCCTGTAGCCAAGGAGCTTCCTATTTGTATGTTACTTCCTGGGCCTCTTCTGGTTATTGGGGGTGGCTTCTTGTCCTTTTTAACCAATTTTTCTTTGGACTTCCAGCTTCTAAGCTTGCTTTCCTGCTTTCCCTCTTAGGTGGCTGTTGACATGGAATTTGCTAAGAACATGTATGAACTGCATAAAAAAGTTTCTCCAAATGAGCTCATCCTGGGCTGGTAAGTTGGGGAGGTGGGGGCTGGGGCAAATGGAAGGTCTCTCCGTGATTGCCAGTGTCTTTTGCCACCAGACTGGATCTTATCCTCTTCCTTTTGGAGACAGAGTGTTGCAGGTGTATTACTGGCTGCAAGTAGTGGCTCGATGCCTGTAATCCCAGCTGGGAGGCTGAGACAGGAGGATCAGTTGAGCCCAGTAGTTCAAGATCAGCCTGAGCAAAATAGTGAGATCCTGTCTCTACAAAAACATTTTTTAAGAACTTAGCCAGGCATGGCGACACACACCTCTAGTCCTAGCTACTTAGGAGGCTGAGGCTAGAGGATCACTTGAGGCCAGGAATTTGAAGCTGCAGTGAACTATGATTATGCTACTGCACTCCAGCCTGAGTGACAGATTGAGACCCTGTCTCAAAAAAAAAAAAAAAAAAAAGAAAGAAAAGTGTTACCTGTAGGAGCTGTGAATTGGGTGGGTTTTGCTGGCAGTTCCGATCCTGTAGGGCTAGGGCCAGGATATTTATTTTGAATTACCTTGTAAGAGACTTGAAATTTTTCAGAAGCACTCAGTCAGCCTTTGATTTGATTTGACATAGTTTTCTATGTGTATATTGTTCTTGGCATTTGGTATCACTGCATATCCCTACCATAGCAATATCAGGTACCCTAAAGACACCCTTGCCACTGTTGTGTTTGATATTGATGTCACATATAGACATGAGTCCACAAAACTATGTTCCATTTTGCAGGTACGCTACAGGGCATGATATCACAGAGCACTCTGTGCTGATCCATGAGTACTACAGCCGGGAGGCCCCCAACCCCATCCACCTCACTGTGGACACAAGTCTCCAGAATGGCCGCATGAGCATCAAAGCCTATGTCAGGTGACCACAGTCTTGGGCCACAAGGGCATAAAACCATGCCTAGATGCCATTCCTCCCCCACCCCAAGCAAGGTTGATTCCTTCTGTGTGGAACTTGCTGTGTCCTTAAGAAGCCTATTCCTCTCTCTCAACAGTTATTCAAAACGTTTTACTCTGAAACAAAATCTGTTCCTATAATTTCTATCCGCTGATCGTACTTATACTCCAGTTTCTACTTATTGCTCTTAACCAGTTTCAAATGATAGCCCTTTTAAGTATTCGAGCAAGCGATCAAGTCATCTTTTATAGAATTCAACTATCCATAGTTCTTACAGCCAGTTATCACATGGTATTCTTGTCATAATCCTTCACCACATTCATTACTTTTCTGAGTTACCCATTAGTTTATCATTATCTCTAGAACTCAGCACAGTACTCAGGGTAATACCGATTAAAGGATGACTGTCCTTATTTTGAACACATTTATTAACCCAGGATTGAGTGTAGTTTTAATGACAACATTACAGTTAACACATTGAACTTGCAGCTGGTTAAAATGCTAGTTATGGGGGATGTCAGGAAAGGCCCTGGTGGCATGCTGAAGAAGCAGCTTTGGGAGTTGGAAAGACCGTGGTCGGAGGGAAGGCATCTGTTAGTGCATCTGTTAGGCTGTTGACATTGTGCCGGTTCTGTGTCTGACGCTGATATAGACAGTTTACTCTTAGGCAGCAAGACAAAGATGGTGGATGACAAGTCTTTATGAGCCAGTTGGCATACCACTGAGCACTAGCCATTGCCTGACTTCTTAGCCTTTCCAAGTATTTCAGACTCCTCAAGATTGTGTGTGTGTGTGTGTGTGTGTGTGTGTGTGTGTGTGTGTGTATATATATATATATATATATATATATAGATCCACTATATACAGTATATAAAGAGCCAACTATATACTGAGAGTGGGGTACTACCAGGTCGCCTAAGGAGGGGTGAACCAGCCTAGGTCGGAAATGGAGCAGGTCAAAACTCCTGTGCTGATGAGTAGTAGGATTACACCTGTGAATAGCCTCTGCATTTCAGCCTGGGCCATGTAGCGAGACCCTGTCTCAAAAAAAAAAAAGATCCAACTATATGTATCTATATGTATACAGATATATATAGTTGACATACTAAAGTATAGATCCAGGTATGTGATTGACATAGTAAAGACAATACCTTTAGTGAAATTACTTATAGCACCCAGTCTAATTTAGTGGACAGGAGTTGGTTTCCTTTTTCAATGCTGATGAAGGGCTTAGTCCCAGAAAAGACTTGTCTCTGTCTTCTTTCCATGGTGGGCAGGTATCTAGACAGCCAGCTCCACGGAGTAAGTGAGTTCTGTCCTCTCCTCACTGATACTGCACAGTGTGTGAAATAATTCTCTGAAGGAACCAGGCCAAGTCCAAAGGTTGAGTCCGCTCTTATAGGCCAAGGGTTTGGTATGTGGGACAAGCTAAAGGGAGAAAGTAACTTTTGCTCCCATGAGACCTCTGGGGTCAGTTGGTCCCACCCTTCCTATCTCAGAACCTTGGGAACCATATTCCTGCTGTGTCTGCTTTCTCAGCCCAGAATAGACATGGAAACCCTCTCCCAAGACCATCTGTTTACCTTGGCTTCTCCTTCCTCAGCACTTTAATGGGTGTCCCCGGGAGGACCATGGGAGTGATGTTCACACCTCTGACAGTGAAATACGCATACTATGACACTGAACGCATTGGAGGTGAGTAAGCTTTCCATACACTCTTTAGACCTCTTAGGAATTTTCAGGGAAGGGGGCTGCTGTTCTGTAACAAGGATGGAGGCCTTGGGTGGTTTAAAAAGGGACTGTTGATCTAAGGTTTGTGAAGAGTAGAAGTCACAGTCATCTTTTGTATAAATGGGATTTAAGGAATTATTTGACGAAGTGTTAAAGGTGGGAAATTACCAGCACCAGAGGCCACATGACCATTCACGTGAGACCAAAACCATTGATGAGCATACCAGGTGAAAGGAGTTGAGCTCTGTTAGGAGGAACAAAAGCTGATAATGGGCACAGCAGGGAGTGTGGCTGAGCAGACTGAGTCTAAGGGGAGGTAGGAAGCAGAGTTAGCAGGATGTTAGGACCATCTCTTTGCTGGTGGGATGACTGAGTTCTCTCTTTCTCTTACTGCCCACCACTGCCACTGCCATCCTGCCAACCAACTTCCACAGTTGACCTGATCATGAAGACCTGCTTTAGCCCCAACCGGGTGATTGGACTCTCAAGTGACTTGCAGCAAGTAGGAGGGGCATCAGCTCGCATCCAGGACGCCCTGAGCACAGTGTTGCAATACGCAGAGGACGTACTGGTGAGAGGGGAAAGAAGAAACAAAGGGGAGGACATAGGTCTCCATCCTGAAACCACTGAGGCACGTGCTGATGAAATGGTAGTGCCCAGTGGTTATAATTAACTTCCTCATTGAGTCTTTGTTTTGATGATCAGTCTGGAAAGGTGTCAGCTGACAATACTGTGGGCCGCTTCCTGATGAGCCTGGTTAACCAAGTACCCAAAATAGTTCCTGATGACTTTGAGACCATGCTCAACAGCAACATCAATGTGAGTGCCCTTCCTGAGCCCCTGCTTGTCTGGTTTCTTCCCCCACCTCAGCACGTACACTCAAATGTGACAAGAGTTGGGTGAGGCATCCTGGAGTAGGATAGAGACAGGGCTTCACTTATATAACCCCCATGAAGTCCAAGTTGGGGGGAAGGAAGAGGTGTGGTACGCATGGTTGAAGATTTCCTTCCTTCTCCTCCCTTGATTCCATTGTCTCAGTTACTGCTGATATTACCGTGACTTACTGCCTAAATTTGTGATGGAAAGAAAAACCAAAATTCAGAGGTTAATGAAAATGCAAATACTTACTTTCCAGATTTGGGTTCACAGACCCCCTATATTCCATCCATGGTTCTCAGCTAAGGCACCCCTAGTCTATAAATGTATCAGTAGAGATAGAAGAGTCTTCTCAAGCATTTCCTGTCTTCTACCTTTTTGACTCTTACTCAGTCTCTCCTAGCTGTCATTTATTCATGACTGTCCTCATACCCAGTGTCCGCCATGGAGCTGACCAAAGCCAGCCTTTGTGCTCCCTTTCCGTCCAACCCCTCGCTCATTTTGTATTCTTTGTCTTCCAGGACCTGCTGATGGTGACCTACCTGGCCAACCTCACACAGTCACAGATTGCCCTCAATGAGAAACTTGTAAACCTGTGAATGGGCCCCAGGCAGTATACCTGCCAGTCTAGGTCTCAACCCCAGGACTCAGAAGTAAAGGAGAAATGGGTTTTTTGTGGTCTTGAGTCACACTAAGACAGTCAACTGCCTGTGACTCTAATAAACATAGCCTACCTTTTGTAAATTAGTTTCATCTTCTGTGAGTTTATTGCCGGGTGGAAGGGAGGAAAATGTTTTAGATCACACAGAAACCAGGAAGTGAATATTGTAGGTGGAAAAGTTGGTTATGTGTTTGGCATGTTACTGCTTTACCAAACTGTTCTTTTGGTTTTTAATATGGAAAGGTGTCCATTAGCAAAACTGAATCTTTTCTTGAGGATTCATATGATTTCTACAGGAAATGAAAATAAGAATCCATGGAGAAAAAATACCTGAGAAAATTGGATGCTTAGTCTGAACTAAAAGAGTAGAGTGTATAGTCACTGTCTTAAAATACACTAATAATAAGATGGAGCTGTTTGCCACTTTGGTTCAGGGAGGCAGAATTAAGATCTGTGGGTTAAAGATGAAAGAGATTTCCCCAAAACTTCGGAAAATTCTTAGGTGCTGTCTGTAACTTGAGAGTACAGTGTTGGGTTATATTGAGGTCTGCTAGTGGCTCAATTTAAGCAAAGACTAGATGGCATTTCCCAGAGACCTTGTAGGCTAGAGTACTTGCCTATGTAACTTCAGACATCCCTTTCATCTGGTATCCTGAAGTTCTACCTTGGCACTGTGTGTCTTAGAAGTCATTATTCAAGGACTGAGGAAATTACATGTTGGAGTGGAAAGGTGAATGAAGGCAATGGGGAATCAAAAAGGCCTGGATCCTAGTTCTGAGTTATGTGTAGCCTTAGGAAAGTTAAATTATAAGAGTTAAAAGATGTGCATCATTAACATAGCCCATTAGGGTATTTGGAGGATTCAATTAATTAATAAATGTGAGGTTAATCAACACTTGCAGAGAATAGTGCCTGGTATGTAGTAAGCACAGATAGGTGGTAGATACTATGATGTCTGAAGCTGAATAGTTTGAAAGTAATAAGCAACACGAACCCCAGTCTGGAACTTAGTTGTTCTGAGATATGTAACCTTAGGAAATACAAGTTATGGGAATCATAAAGTGTGGATAGTAATGATACTTTCTTATAGGTAGGGAAATGTAAACAGAGGTTATCTGCAAAATGGTAATTCATGACAGGCCAAATTGTGAGGTTAAAAGTAGAAAGCATGGTGGGAAGAAGGTTAATCAAAGTGTTTCAGTATTTTTATATTTTTAGGAGTAGCCAGTTAATATCAACTTAGTCTTTTTAAGTATACATGATAAAATTCCAAGGTTAGTTACTAGAAGTATATATAATCTCTAAATGAATAGTGATGAGAGATCATGGAATAATAGGGAAGAAACAAAATTTTAAATTTGAGAAATAAGCATAGAAAACGTGGATAAAACAAGATGCCAAAACAAGTCCAAATACACCAGTAATTACAATAAATGTAAAAGTATTAAACCAGCCTGAGGGGGGAACACTGAATATTAAAACAAATCCCAATCATGCTATGTATAGGAGACACATCTAAAACAAGGACATAAAGTTACCCTGCAGCTGTGAGTAACAATATAGGTGAATGTGAATAAAAGGGTTGAATGCAAAAAGCTGATCTTGGAAGACATGATACTCCTAAAGTTCAAAAACAAATGAAACTTTAGACGTACAGTTGGCCATCTGTATATGCGAGTTCCACATCTATGGACTCAACCAGCTGCAGGTTGAAAATACTGAGGGGAAAATGGTCTCTGGACTAAGCCTGTATAGACATTTTTCCCTAAACAATACAACAAGTATTAGTGTTTACATGTATTAGGTATTATAAGTAATCTAGAGATGACTTAGAAGTATATGAGAAGGACTGCACAGGTTATATGCAAATGCTCTATATTGAGTACTTGAGCATCAGAGGATTTTGGTATCTGTGGGATGTTCTGGAACCAAATCCTCTGTGGATACTAAGAGGTAACTGTGTGTATATATGTACAGTCTGTTCTCATTATCTACAGTAGTTATGTTCTATAAAGTTACTAGGAACACTGAATTCAAGGGTACTGAACCATTATTCCCAAGGGAAATACAGGGTGGGGTTCCTATGAGCCTCTGGTCACATTTTCATCAACCAATCAGTACGTAAACTTGTTAACATGTTTTTCTGTTTGAAGACAACTTAGTATATATGGTTGACCCATGAACATTGAACTTAGGCAACCTAACTTATTCCTGCATGAAGTTTACCTCAGTTTCTCCAGGAGGCACCTCACAGTCTTGCAGTTAGGAACACTTGGTGCTGTGCTTGGGGGCCACTTTAAGCAGCAAAATCCACAAAAATGAAAAAGACGCACTAAATAGACTGAAAAGATACTTGTTTATGAGAGCTGAAACAAGGCCTTGTTCCACCTCACCTGGGAACATGGACAGCAGGAAATTCAAATTTTTCCACATGCTCCATGTCTGCAAGTGACTGCAAAAGCCCAGCAAGTACTGATACTGGAGTTAGGAATAAATTTTAGCAAGAGGTAAATTCACAAATATGAAATCTGCAAAGAAATGAGAATTGACTATTTTGTGTGTGTATAGTTTATATAAAACCAAAAAGCAAAAGTAACTAAAAATTCTCAGTAATTTTTACTTTGGTGGTGAAAACAGGCAGGCAAGTAAAATAAGTAAATATTGTTATTGGCAATGATCTAGTTTGAGGTTGGGCAGTGGCTTCATTATGGGTATTAATTATATTAGCCCAACCTGAACTAATGACCATAGTGTGGTGTTATCATTACTTAGCTTTGTTCTAAATAGCTATTGCATTTAAAGAAGAAAATAGATACAGATATTGAAAATAAACTGGGGCTGGGCATGTGGTGGCTCACACTTTGGGGAGGCCGAGACGGGTTAATCACTTGAGGCCAGGAGTTCAGGACCAGCTTAGCCAACATGGTGAAACCCCATCTCTACTGAAAAAAATCAAAAATGCAGAAATTAGCCAGCATGGTGGCACACGCCTGTAGTCCCAGTATTTGGGAGCCTGAGGCTGGAGAATTGCTTAAACCCAGGAGGTGGAGGATGCAGTGAGCCAAGATCGCACTACTGCACTCCAGCCTGGGTGACAGAGCAAGACCCTGTCTCAGGAAAAAAGAAAGTGGAAAGGAGGTTTTTTGTTTTAAATTAGTACTATCCCATTAATATGGTTGAAGAAAACTAAAATGCTAATGAGAAACGATATGTAATCACTTGAAGGTATATCGTGTTCTGAATAAGATTCATTTTAAAAGGTCAGTTTTCCCAGTTAAACTACATATTTGTCATAATTACAATAAAATACAAAGAGCTATTTTGGAACTGGGCAAGCCATTTCTAAATGTATACGGAAAAATAAAAATGTCTCCAAAAAGTTGCTGCAGAGAGAAACTAGCCCTTCCCCATAGTAAAATATGAAACTATGTAATTAAAGCAATATGGTTCATAAAAGAACATAAAACCAAACAGTTCAGTAGATTCAAAATGCAAATGTTGATGAGGATATAGAGAAAAGGGAACCCTTATACACTTGGTGTAAATGTAAGTACAGACATTGTAGAAAACAATATAGTTTCTTCAATAGCAATAGAACTATCATGATCCAGCAATCCCACTACTGGGCATATATCCAAAGGAAATGAAATCAGCATGTTGAGATAATTTCACATTCACTGCAGCATCATTCACAATAGCCAAGACATCAACCTCAGTGTCCATCAACGGAAGATAAATAGGGCTGGGCGTGGGGGCCCAGGCCTGTAATCCCAGCACTTTGGGTGGCTAAGTCAGGTGGATCACTTGAGGTCAGAAGTTCTTGACCAGCCTGCCAACATGATGAAAACCCGTCTCTACAAAAAATACTAAACTTAGCCAGGCATCACGGCAGGCGCCTGAAGCAAGAATGGCTTGAACCCAGGAGGTGGAGATTTCAGTGAGCTGAGATTCCGCCACTGCACTCCAGCCTGAGCAACAGAGCGAGACTTCATCTCAAAAAAAAAAAAAAAAAAAAAAAGATAAAATATGGTACATATACACACTGGACTACTGTTAACTTTTTTTTTTTTTTTTTTGAGACAAAGTCTCCTCTGTTGCCCAGGCTGGGGTGCAGTGGCACAATCTTGGCTCACTGCAACCTCCACTTCCCATCCTGGGTTCAAGCAATTCTCCTGCCTCAGCCTCCTGAGTAGCTGGGATTACAGAAGTGTGCCACCATGCCTGGCTAATTTTTCTATTTTTAGTGGAGATGGAGTTTTACCATGTTAGGCCAGGCTGGTCTCGAGCTCATGATCTGCCCACCTTGGCCTCCCAAAGTGCTGTGATTACAGGCGTGAGCCACCGCGCCTGGCTAGAATACTATTAACCTTAAATGAAGGAAATAACTCATTTACAACAACATGGATGGACCTGGAGGACATAATGCTACTGAAACAGGCCGTGATCTCACTTGGATGTGGAATTTAAAAATTGAACTCACAACTAAGTAGAAAGGTGGTTTCATGGGCTGGAGGAAGGAGGTAAATGAGGAGCTATTGGTCAAAGGGTACAAAGTTTCAGTTAGGAGGAGTAAGTTCTGGAGATCTGTGCAGTAGGGTGACTGTAGTTAATGTATACTTGAAAATTGCTGGGGGTACATCGTAAAATGTTCTCACTATGAGAAATATGTAACTAGCTTGGTTGTGGTAATCATTTTACAATGTATACGTATATATAAACATCACATTGTACAAAATATATACAGTTTTTGTCAACTGAAAGATGGATATCAGAATTCTAATTATGATAAAGTTGTGTTTTCAAGCAAGTAAAGATGGATTACTTACATGAAGAGCAAATGGGTGGTAATTTGGAAACAATTTGGATTCCTACTTCATTACCTGCACCAAAATAAGTTGCTCATGTAATCAAAATTAGTCTGAAAAAAACATAAATATGAGGGGAAAACACAGCAAAGTGTTTTTAATGATTTATGAGCAAGGAAGAACTTTCTAAGAACTGAGAATCCAGGAGTTATTTTGAAAGACTGACAAATTCAGCTACATTTTAAAAATCTGAGTGGCAAAATACACACGCAAATAGTCAATACAAATGTAAAACTGGGAACATATTTGCAGTTCGTATCAAAGGGCTAATATTCTTGTCCCAGAACTCCTACAGTTTTTAAAGGCCAATGATATGATACATAAGTGTACAAAGGATAAGGCCAGACAGACACAGACACACAAACATGAAAAGATGCTTGATCTCACTGATAAAGTACGAATTAAAACTATGATAAGATGTCATTTTTAAAAATCAGATTCACAAATTTTAAAAGTTGCTGACACTGGAATGGCCAGAGTAGAAGGAAGCATGGCAGAGGCGCACATGCTGGTGGACGTATAAGTTGGTACAGCCTTCTCTATGGAGGCATTTTGAATTTGTATTTGTCAGAATTACAAATAAACATACCCTTAACCCAGGAATTCCACTCTACATTATATATCCTACAAATAAACTGGTCTCATTATGACACAATGTAATGAGTACATAGATAAGTTGAAATATTTGGTTATCATAGCATAAAGATGGTAATCAACCCAAATGACTAGTACCAGAAGACAAAGTATGATATAGCCATAAAACACGATGGTATGCAGTTGTTAAGCAGGATGGGACATCCTCTATATATTAATGTGGATAGTCCTCAACACAGTGCAAGGGAAAAAGGCAGGAGAAAATGCTGTCTATAATATACTGTCGTTGTATATAGGAAAATAAATGATAGTAAATAACTAGAAAATTTGTGAAGACACAGCCAAGAAACTGCTATCACTGAGTGTCTTGGGAGAAGGTACTAGGTGGGGCACAGGATGGGAAAAGATTTACTCTTTATTGTTTCTTCTGTATAACTTTTGAATTGTATGCCATGTTTATGTAATACTTTTTCAAAAAATATGTAAAAATATAAAATCATGAAAAACAAACTATATTTTTACATATACTATAAAAAGTAGGAAACATGCAAAAAATGATAAAATCAAATTTAAGATACTACTTTTGGAGAGTAAAAAAGGAAAAGAGGGAACAATATTGGCAATAGATACAGACACGGTTTCAACTATATCTGTAATGGCTTTCCTTTAAAAAATAAGATACGGCCAGGAGCAGTGGTGCACACCTGTAGTCCAGAGACTCGGGAGGCTGAGGACGGAGGATCCTTTGAGCCCAGGAGTTTGAGGCTGTGGTGCACAATGATGACGCATGTGAACGGCCACTGTACTCCAACCTAGGCCACACAGCAAGACCCTGTCTATAAAAAATAAGGTATGAAGTAAATATGATACAATGTTAAATACATAAGTACTTGTTATTTATAATTTTCTGGAAGCACATACAATATTTCATTAAAAATTAGAGAATCAACCTTTACCTTGGGAAGATGTACATACTAACTTATCATGTGCCCAGAAAACGGCCTCCACATGGGTTTTCATTTATATGTGAAATGGCTCAGAAATGAACAAGAACTGGAAGTCACCCAACTCATCTCTGTTTCCAGAGTGCCCCATGCTCCATCGCGGGGCTGCCCCCATGCCTCAACCCTTTCACTTCACAGCTCTTTACCCTGCCTCCTCCATTCCCTGTTCAACCTCCTGAGTAACACTTCAGGGTCCGAGTGCAAAATCCATCCCTGCCTTCTTTCCTTAGAGGCTGCTCAGAGTCTGGAGGCTTTGGCCCTCTTCTGAGAAGTGGAGGACAGAAGAACTGAGACCCTGACCACCTCTCAGGAAGCTTAACTTGTTGAAGCCAAAGACAGCCAAAAGCAGGACCTCTTTCCTGGAACTGAAATGTTAGACTGCTACAGGAGCCTAGAGAAGGCATGGAGGAAGATTTTCACTGAGGAGATGGAACCAGAGCCCTGGAATAGAGCTTACAGGATGGCCAGGAGGTATACCTGAAAGTGAGAATAGGCTGAACAAGGCAGAGGTAAGCTGTGGTCCAGACACAGTGAAGAGACTAAAAGAATGGTCTGTGAAGGCATGTTGGTGCCAGGATAGCCGAAGGAGCACCCAGAAGCTTCGGAAGAGAGGGCAGGGGTGCTCAGGGTGATCACACTACTGGCAGTCTGAAAGATGGATTGGAGTCGTCCAAATGAGCAGTAAAGGTGTCCTAGAGCGGGATGAGGCCCAGGAAATGGAGAGACAGAAACACACAAGAGAAACAGTGGCCCAGCACTTCTGAGACAGGCTTGCCCAACACCTGCCTCACCTGGAGTACATGCTGAGCAGGAAGAGGAAGCAGTGACCATTGAGAGCAGTTAGGAAGTTATGGCTCAGATGGAATTTCCACAGTATGCGGAAAATTAGGACAAGCCCACAACACCTGTAACTAAGGTATTATTCCAAAGCCGTTAGGCTCCCCACCCCCAGCTGCCTGTCCACCCTACCACAGTCATTTCCCTTTTCAAGGCTGTCGACAATTTTACCCAAATCTCTTCCTACCCAGCCCTTCAAACAGCTTCCCAAGAACTCCCTAGCCAATCATTTTCCTGACTAGAACCCTCAAATTATTAATCCATTTTACTCCCAAAATTATATCACATCCTTCCACTGACCTGAGCCACCTAAATTAATTGATCCTTTCAACCAGTCCGACATACCATGCCAACCACCCTGCCCTACTAAGCCATGGGCCCACCACCCCATAATTTCTCACTCTCTATTCCCCAGAGAATCTGGTCAGCGCCAGTTACCCAGTGGCAATGAACTTTGTTCTGATGGTTTATTTGACAGAGAACATTAGCTTTATAGGCATAAATGGTATGTTCCTGTACCTTCCCCGATGGGCTTCAATTTACACTGAGATCATGAGCATTTTTACCTTAGGGGAATCCTTATCCAGTGGACAACCTGACACTAAGCCCATGGATGCACTGATCCCATGGAACCCCAACCTCAGGGCCATCTTGATCACTTGACTTAGAAGGGAACATGTCAACCCCAAGGGAACACATCATCCCCAGGAACACTGGCTCTCTGTGCATACTGGCTCTGTAAGAACTCTGCCTCTGTGGGCCCCCGACCAGTAAGCAGATTAATCTCAGGTGGCCATGAGTCGCTACAGCATCTCACTGGCCCACTGACCCCAGGTACACTAACAGCATTTGCTCTATAAGCATCATTCATTCATTTAGCTTTCACTGGGCTTCCATTATTTGCCAAATATTATGTTAGCATTGAATGAATAAATTATACTTTATGATAACTGAGGGGTAGAGGAAAAGGGGAAACAGGCAGTTTTGGAGACTGTGTCTATCTTGAGCTGGTGGGAGTGGGGAGGGGTTGAGGCCCCTTTCCTCTTAGCGGAGCTCAGGAGGGATCCCAGGGTCTGTGGTTCCATCTGGATCAGGTGAAGCACACACAGGCTGTCTCTTTGCTCTCTGCAGAGGATGGGGACGGGACTCCCTGCTCCTGTTGCTAAGTTGGTCTGCTGGAGGATTGCACTGTATTTTCACCACTTCTACAAGAGACAAGGGATATTTGTGACCTTACAATGACCTTGGTGTGTTCTCTATTAAGGCCAGACAGGGAGGGAAAATCAGCTCACAAAAATCTCAGTCTCCTTTTTTGAACAATGATATTTTTATTGTTATGAGTTACACTTATTTTCAAGGATTGGAAAATATAAAAAAAAAGAAAGAAGAAAATCAAAATAATTCGAATTTGCCCTCAATGATCATTATTGTTAACTTGTCCTGCCAATCCCTTTTCTCTGCAAATAACTTTTTAAAACAATGTTCTGAATTTTGCATTTTGTCTTTTTTTAAGCTAAACATTTTAGAATGATCATTATCCAGGTCATTAAATCTTCGAAAACCTTATTTTAAATAGTTTTATGGGTTCCTACAATATGGGTAAACTATGATTTACTTAAGTGATTTTCTAGTGTTGAGCATATGGATTCTTTCTGATTTTGTGCTGATAGGTATCTTCCACAGTCAACAACTGTGTGCAGACAAGAATGTATGAGTTTCTGCTTCTTTAGGTCAATCTCTCCCCCTTCTCTGTGTCATACTTTGTGACCTGGGAAGCCCATGTCGTGCTGCTCAGCCTCCCGGTTTGAAGGAGACCATCATGAAAATCCACCTTCGGCTCTGCATGCCCCCTTTCCGCAGGATTCAGACACTATGGAGCAGGGCATGGCAAGATGAGAGGGGACCAGAGACACTGTTACCCCACTTTTTTGGCCTCCAAGGCCCATACCGTAAACCTCCCCACTCCTCCATTGCCAGAGCCAGAGCCCTCATGAAAATGAACTCAATCAAATTAACTTTTGAAGAGCAAATGAGATTCTAGGGACATGGGAATCTGATTGCTGTTCCCTTTTCCCACCCACAATCTATGGCTTGTCCTGAGCCTGTGGGCTACTTGAAGGCAAGTGAGGCCTTGACCTCTGCTGGAATCCTAAGAGAAAGAATTATTTTAGGGTTTTGTCCCTCGTGGGCCAGGAGGGTCCTAGGAGGCCAGTACAGAGGGTCTCTAGCAAGGACCAGAAAGCTGTAAAGCCGGGAAGAATGTGGCCCACAGAGATCTGTGAAGGGAAGCACATGTGGGGATTTTACTGGATTCTTGCTCTGGCAAGAAGGATTAAACAGGTAAACCGAGCCTTCCCCTCCCAGAGACAGGACAGTGTAATGAGACAAGGGCTTCAGCACGGCATTGGCATCTTGCCTCGTTCTGTCCCACACATCCCAGATAGAGAAACCACTTTCCCTCCCAACACCCACAGAGCTCCCAACAACTGCCAAACTCAACCCCACCAAGCTTCACTCCACTCTCCTTAGAACATCGAATCAGTTCTTACTGAAAATTTACTTGGTGCAGCCTGTAACTATGACTCCAGGTTCTGAGCATATCTGATGAAGAAACTGGCATTTTCCCCACATACTAGATAGTCAGCATTTCCAGGGGTGTCCAAAGAGAACCCAAGTTGTTTAAGATAGGAATTTAATTGCCAGCACTGACTTGCTTCTCATTGCAAAGTATAGGAATCCATGCATACTCAGTAATGCAAGTCCTTGCAAGCTGACAAAATTCCAGTTGTCCCCCTTATCACCAGCGATGTCTCCCAGAAGGCAAGCAGTTGCCTGTGACAATGATCTCAGCTGTGAACTAGATGTTTGTCCCACAATAGTTTGATCCATCTTGTCTGTCACTCCTGTGAAGGTATTTTCTGTCTCATTAGGATCTTCCAGCCCTTTGCTTATGTTTCTGCCCCATGCTGATGGTCATCAGTTTTGTAATGGTCTCTGTCCCACAGTGTTGGTCCCGACCATGGTAACAGGCCACCAGTCTCAGGAGCACTGCTCTATGCCAGAAGCTTTCTGAGTCATGGCCACTAGAGGACACCCATACACCACTTAAAGGCCGAAGGTTGCCGGTGGCATTCCCATAGTTCCTGAGCTGTTTTCTGAGGGCCTGCCCAGAAAACCCACCTTCTGCTTTGGAGATGCCAGGATAGTGCAAAAAAAAAGGATCAGAACTTTCACAACTGCCTCCCTTGGCCACCTTTGAGCCATAGAGTGATAAAATCAATGCATCTTCCTCTATCCTCACCCCCCAAAACCACTCCAAATAAACACATAATATTTCTAAATGTGGTTTGATAACACAGTTTCAAGTTAATCTACTAGGGCCCACTCCCCTTCCAATCTGATTCTAATCTACAAACCCCTCTGTACAGAAATTCTGGAGCTGCTGTTGCCCAGGAGAAGCCCTAGCCCAGGACCTGACAACCAAAATGAGGTTTCTGGAGCTTTCCTTCCAGGGAGAGCGTGATGCTTATGAGTGAACCTGGCCTTTCCACATGGTACTAGAGCTCTGGAAAGGGAAGTGAGGGACTCTTGCCAAATTCTGGAGGTCAGAGAAGTGAGAAATACAAGGTAGGGTCCTGTCCAACTGTCCCACTAAAATTACTTTATTGATTGGAAGTGCAAGGGATTGACAGAGTCCCAGATTTAGATCTAAACATTCAGCTGGAGGCAGAACATAGTTTGGGTCCCCTTGCAACAGAACATGTGACAAAGACTTGGGGGAAAATAGTTTATGTGTGAGGTGATCTCATGCGACTCCTATGGTTACCATAATAAGTACAACATTCCACCCTTATCTATGCGGGATCCACTCCAAGATCCACAGTGGATACCTGAAGCCATGGTTGGTACCAAACTTTATATAGACTGTGCTTTTTCCTAAACATATATGCCTATGATAAAGTTTAATTATAAATTAGGCACAGTAAGAGATTAGTAACAGTAACTAATATAAAACAGAACAATTACAACAATATACTGTAATAAAAGTCATATGAATGTGGTGTCTCTCTCTCCCTACCTCTCTCCCTCTCAAAATATCTTACTGTCCTGTACTGCATGTAACTGCAACTGCAGAAAGCAAAACCATGGATAAACCATGAAGAAGAGGGCGCTGTTGTAGCATAAACTTGGTGGCTTAAGACAACAGAAACCTATTTTTTCACGGTCTTGGAGGCTAGAAGTCTGAGATCAAGGAAAGATCTTTGATTTCTCCCCAAAGCCTTTATTTTATTGTATTTTATTTTAATTTTTCTAAGACAGAGACTGACTCGGTCGCCCAGGCTGGAGTGCAGTGGCAGGATCTCAGCTCACTGCAACCTCTGCCTCCCGGGTTCAAGTGACTCTTCTGCCTCAGCCTCCTGAGTAGCTGGGACTACAGGCATGAGCTACCTGCCCGGCTAATTTGTATTTTCAGTAGATATGGGGTTTCACCATGTTGGCTAGGCTGGTCTCGAACTCCTGACCTCAAGTAATTCACCCACCTTTGCCTGTCAAAGTGCTGGGATTACAAGCGTGAGCCACCACCCGGCCCCCAAAGCCTTTAGAAGAGGATCCTACCTTGCCTCTCCCAGCTTCTGGTAGCCCCAGGCATTCCTTGGCTTTCAGCTACAGCATTTAGGTCTCTGTGGTCACGTGGTATTCTTTTGCATCCATGTCTAAATTTCCCTCTTCTTATAAGATCACTTGTTATTTTAGGTTATGGCCCACCCTAATGAGCCCATTTTACCTTGATTACATCTGCAAAGACCCTGTTTCCAAATAAGGTTTCACAGGTACCAAGGGTTAGGATTTTTTTTTCTTTTGAGACCGAGTATCGTTCTGTTGCCAGGCTGGAGTACAGTGGCGCGATATCAGTTCACTGCCACCTCTGTCTCCTGGGTCCAAGCGATTCTTGTGCCTCAGCCTCCCAAGTAGCTGGTATTACAGGCATGCACCATCACACCCAACTAATTTTTGTATTTTTAGTAGAGATGGAGTTTCAACATGTTGGCCAGGATGGTCTCAATCTCCTGACCTTGTGATCCTCCTGCCTCGGCCTCCCGAAGTGTTGGGATTACAGGCATGAGCCACTGTGTCTGGATGACCCATTTTTTTTTTTTAGCAAGACCACTGTCATGATCCTTTATCATAAAATAGACACTTGAGCTGAGGCTTCATTATGCAGGATCCCATGTTGATAAACTAGATACTCTGTAAACCACTGGTGAAACACAACAAGAAAGGAAGATAAATCGGAAGAGGTGTCCATCTTTTGTTTGTCAGTAAGGACAGACTGCTGCCCCCTCAGGGTGGAAGGAATCTGACTTCATTAACTTACCACCAAGTGCTGGGGCAGTCCCATGAAGGAATGCACATAGCCAGGATCCAGACTCTCTGCTGCATTCAGCAGCAGTGGCAGGTAAATAAGCCTTGGTGAGAGGGAGTCCCTGTGGTTGGGCCTGTACAGAGCTTTCATCTCTGCCTCGTTCCCACTGCCTTCATGGGCTCGAGCTCTTAGCTGAGGATTGAAACCAACTGATATTCACCAGACAAATCCTTCTCCATACCTGGTCATTGAGTGCCCTCTGCACAGCAGATGCTCTCTGATGGGCATTGACGGGAGGCATAAAGCTCTGCACATTCTGGTCCCACTCCCATCAGTCCATCCACATGCATCTCCCCTATATTTCCTTCCCAGTGTTGCTTCATCCAGGCCTGTGACCTCCCAAGTGAGTTGTTCTCCAGTGCCCAGAGGTCCACGTGTACTCTTGCCTCAGGCCATGTCTCCCTACATGCAAAGTGGATGGCCAAGTGTACCACCCAAGTTTCTTCCCCCTGGGAGGATGTCCCCTACACTCAGCTTAAGAACCTCTCCTAAGTGCGTGTGTAGAACAGCTGGAATTCATTTTTGGTTCACACCACTGTATTCAGCCAACCCCTCCATACATCAGGCTCAGATTTTTTCCTCCTACAATGGTTAGTGGTATGGGACACTCCTACAGGAAGGAGGTTGGTGCAACAAGGATAGGTGACATCAAGTTCGAATCATGTCTTCACATAATTTACTTGTGCCTTCTGTACCTATCTGGATCCAACGCCAAATCATTGTCGTCATACAATGAACTGCTAGTTTCTAACTGGTGAACTGGTAAACATAAAACACCCAGTCCATGCCTGGGTGAATTTAAGACTGGTGTCCCAGATCACTATGGGCAGATGTAGTCATATAGTGTCCTGATGTCCCACATCAGGTATTCAAGCTCTATTAGGGCCCAGATGCACACTATCAGCTCTCTCTTTGCAAATATGAGTAGTTCTCTGCTGCAGAAGGCAGGGCCCAGCCCCCAACCTAAAAGCTCCACACAACTTTCCCGAGACCCAACACAGGGCTCTTATCTAACACAGATACCTCTGGCACTATTGGACTTTCAGGTCATCGAACCCAAGAGTTGGAGCAGCCGGCACCTCAGTTTCAACCCACTGAACATTCTTTCCTTGCCTTAGTCCACTTAGAACTTAAAAGTGGGTCATCTGGCCTCATATAATAAATACATTTTAACCTACATCTCCGAGCCTCCTGACTCTCAAAAAACTGCCAAGGTAGTTACTTCCTTAGGTTGGGTTTGCAGAAGCAGACACTGAGACAAATATTCATATTCAAGTGATTTATTAAGGGAATGCTCAGTGATGTGATGGTAAATGAGTAACAGCTGGCTCTCTGGAAAGAAAATAAATAAGCTTGATTTATACATCAAGCATTCAACAACTTCCCCAAATACCCCATAGTGAGTACTCCCACCACGACCAATTTGAAGCTACCACCAGGACATCCTGAACATGGAGTTGGGAAGAGCTGCTAACAATCAGCTCTTGGGACTAGCCAGTGTCGGCACACCACTGAAACGCTGCTAGGGAGACAAGTAAAGGACTACGTGTCGGAGGACAAGAAAAAAATAGGAAGCCAAGCAAGAGAGTGATTTCAGGCGTCTCATAGAGGTTACAGTCAACACTATCCTACAGGGAAACTCTGGATTTCAAGCTACACCTCAGCATTGTCTACATGCAAGGCAAGGATGCCGCACTCTCTCACTCTTGCATCTGTCAGGTTTAGGCAAGGGCCATCCCAGGGTGGAGGCAGATCGTAGGCACCTATGGCTCTTTTTAAAGATGAGCAAAGTGGTTCCGGCTGTGTGAAGGCAGTCCTTGGAGAAGAGGTGCAGGGGCTTGGGTTTTGGGGGCCCTTTGGAATATTCTGCCTGATGAGTGTTTTTGTGTGACAGGGGCCTCGGGAGAGGCTGTATCAGTTTGACCAGATAAGTTTATCCTAATTAAATGACTTATGATGAACTCTTAGTTTTGCTCTGGGGGTGAGGGAAGAGGGAGTTGTTGGGGCAGCTGAGGCCAGTTACACAGGCTTTTCACGTCTCGATGACTGACTCCTCATTAAGAGCTTTGGACACCGAGGCTTGGGTGAGCCTCCCCAGTTGGCAACACCACCATGTGTGGTCACACACTGTTGCTGGAAGAATGAAGTGAGTCCTCATGCAACCCCACCAGGTGGGGTCACCTGGACACTCGCGTGTGGTTTCTCCTGGCTTTACCCCAAAGCCTTTTTCCTTTGCTGACTTTACTCTGTATGCTTTCACTGTAATAAGAGATAATGGTGAGTATAACAGCTGCTTCTGAGACCTGTGAGTTGTTCTAGTGAATCAGAGGCCGAGCTGGGTCTTAGAGACACTGACACAGAATCCTTTCACCATAATAACTCACAGTCATGAATACAACTCTGTGCTGAGCCCTGTGAGTCCTCCTAGTGAATCATCAAACCTAAGGATGGTTTGGGGGACTCCTGACACTTTCTTTCCTAAACTCCTAAGAAAGAGGGATTTCTGTGTCATCCTGCTACCTAGAGAAAGGAAAGTATCTGATCCATGATCATCTTCTGCATAGGAACTACCTTGTTGGGTGCGGTGGCTCACGCCTGTAATCCCAGCACTTTGGGAGGCCGAGGCGGGTGGACTATGAGGTCAGGAGTTTGAGACCATCCTGACCAACATGGTGAAACCCCGTCTCTACTAAAAATACAAAAATTAGCTGGGCATAGTGGTGCACACCTGTAATCCCAGCTACTCAGGAGGCTGAGGCAGGAGAACTGCTTGAATCCAGTAGGCAAAGGGTTGCAGTGGGCTGAGATTGCACCACTGCACTCTAGCCTGGGTGACAGAGAGAGACTCCATCTCAAAAAAAAAAAAAAAAAAAAAACTACCTACCTTGTCTCACCTGGTCCTGATCTACAACCCGTGACCTCCACTCATGTTTGCCATCCCAGCATCATCTGTCTACTCACCTGGCTCATGTACTTTGCATTTTCCTCACCCAAACATAGAAGCATTTGGGTCCACTTGTCCTTTTAGCCTTTATCTGCCTCATGGGGAGCCCAGAACTTTCTATGGCAGTTTCTGACACCAAGCTAAGGAAATGAAATGCTCTGAGGGCCCTGCCTTTAGGACCATTATCCTTCGTTGAGGGGCCCATCTCGGGCTCCATGCTGGAAGCAGAGCACCCACAAGGTTCCCACAACCTCCACTGGGGCTTCTCTTCTCCCAGCTCTTCCTATATGCTGCCTTTTATTATTTACATCATTATAAATATTTGTGGCTTCGGAAAGAATGTGATGTTCTTTCTGAAGTTACCTGGGTAACTCTTTCTTAATACTTACTTGAATTAACTGCCCATCTGTTTTCAGATTTAACTGTTTGAAAATTTTTAACAATTGATACATAATTAAAAGCTCTCACAATTATACAGATTGCAGCATACAGTCATGCAATTATAAATAGATATGGTAGAATTCAAACTTACAAAACACGAGGCAATTTTTTCCCTTCAAATTCTACCTAAAATATGCTTGCCTATATTTGAGAGCAAATATTCCAATATTAATAATAAATCTAAATAACATACCTAATTTATGCTGTGGCTGTTGTACACAGGTTAGAGATAATAGTAACCACATGATCATGTGATCATTGGTCATTTACAAATTCAGGGATGCCAGAAATGACATTTAGTGACCTGAATTGAAACCAAATTATAGTTTATAGTTTCAGTCTCTTCTGTCGATAGTAGAAAAAAATAACAGAACAACAACAACAAAAAGCATATAAGTAAATCCTTTCCAAATTGTTTTTAATGCCAGAACCTTAACTCCTGATATACAACAAACCTTTTCACTGCATAAACAGTCCCGGTCTTGCAATTGTCCTTAAAATCTACGGCTTTCAAAACGATTGACTCTACCATGAATTTTAAGAGCTCCCCCAACCCCACCTTGAGAACAAATGGCTAAACACTCACACTGATGTCTATCACTGCCCACGCAGCTGCCAGCCTCACCTGCCCCTTGCTCAGGCTTCGAAATAGCACACAGCAGGCATCTCCACCACTCACCGAGAGGTGGAGTGATCAAGTGCGGCGCTTCGTACTGGACGGAGATATGAAGGCCTGCTCCTTCCTCAGGCAACAGAGTGAGGAGTGTTAAGAAAAGTTACCTGTCACTTTATGTGAACTTCTCAGATCCCTATCTCCTCTCCTTTCTTCTCTTGCAGAAGTGGGAGAGGCAAGGAGTGGGGGTTATCTTAGTCTAGGTGGGCTGTTAAAACAAAAATACCATAACCTGGTTGGCTTAAAAACAACAGAAATGCCTGTAATCTCAGCACTTTGGGAGGCCGAGGTGGGTAGATCACCTGAGCTCAGGAGTTCAAGACCAGTCTGGCCAACATGGTAAAACCTCGTTTCTACTAATAATGTAAAAATTAGCCAGGTGTGGAGGTGGGTGACTGTAATCTCACCTGCTAGGGAGGCTGAGGCAGGAGAATTGCTTGAACCCAGGAGGCAGAGGTTGCAGTGAGCTGAGATAGCACCACTGCACTCCGGCCTGGGTGACAAGAGTGACACTGTGCCTAAAAAACAAAACAACAACAACAACAACAAAAACACCAGCAATTTACTTCTCACAGTGTGGAGGCAGCGAAGTTCAAGATGAAGGGGCCAGCAGCATTCAGTGTCTGGTGAAGGCCTGCTTCCTGGTTCATAGATGTTGGTCTTCTCACTGTACCCTCACGTGGTGGAAGGGGCTTTCTCAGGCCTCTTTTATAAACGGCACTAATCCCATTTCCACCCTCATTACCTAATCACCTCCCACAGGCCCCACCTCCTAATGCCATCACTTTGGGAGTTAGGTTTCAGCATACGAATCTGGAGGAGACACAAATATTCAGTCCATAGCAGGAGCGATTAGATTGCAATGTGGTTACTCGGTTGGGCTGCTGAAGATGAAGCCAACCTCTGTAAATGTGAGAGTAGGGAGAAACCATCAGTTGGTGAGGTCATTCAAGGTGCTAGTCATCTGGACATGCAGCCTGTCTCTCAGAACAGAAATGAGCGTCTTCACCTCTTGACCTTGGGTATTGACAGGATGTCTAGGAAGGAAATCCTGTAGGCAAGTCTACCTTTTGGAATCAGAGTATAGATATCTGCAGATGACCAGTGGAATGGTGCAGGGTCCTGGACCCTGCATTTATGCATTTCATGTGATAACTCTGTATTTTCCTGCATCTTTCGTCTAAAATTAATGAAGCTAGCCCTTCCTAGCTGCTCTAGAGGAACATAGGGATTGTGCTAAAGGGATGTTAAACACAGAATGTTAAAGGGAAACCATTGCTCCTTGGGGTAAAACATCGTGGCGGCAGTGGGAATGGAAACTAAAGGGAAAGGGTGGGTCTTAGGAGCACATTGGCTCTAACTAGCAGATTTTTTTTCCCCAGAGCTTTACTCTGAAGAGTATAGACCATGTTTCAGCCTGGGAAGCAGTTTCTCTTTATAACTCTCCATCTCTGCTGCAACAAGGGATTTTTCCTTCCAGTTTTTATTCTTTGAGGATATAGACTCCCAGATCCCTCTACCTCATTTTGCCATGATGGGCCCTTAGTCCTAGGCCTTGGTTTTGGGTTTCTTCATTGCTTGTTTGCTACTGCAGAGTAGCCAGACCCCCTAGTTCCAGGACCACTGGCCACACATCATGGTCTGAAGCTTCCAGCCTTCTAAGTTTACGCTTTCTTTTGAAATCCTAGACAACCTCTAGCCTGTCTTCTTTCATCTGGGCAAGTCTAGTACTCTCACTGATTCTTCCCAAGATCCCTTCCCAGAGATTCTGAGGAAGGGGTATGCCCTCCTAGTCTCCTCGGCATGTGCATTCCTGCTCCTAACTTCTCAGTCTCCAATAAGCTGCCAGGGTTGCCGTCCTCCTACTCCACTTTGTCCCATGAAGTGTCCCACTGTGGACAGTGCCCCACCTTCTGCATTCCCTAAGCATCATTCATAGGAGGTGATGGCATATACATATCAGACTTTTTCTGAAAGTTTTGGAGGTAATAGAGCAGCGCCAAGGAGCAGGAACCAACATAAAATAGAACATCAGACATCTCCATTCCTTAAGCTCTTTGGCCCCCTACCCTCAGAATTCCTCACCAGTTACTTTCTTTCTTAGAGTCTATTTTTTTGCCATTTCACCTTTTTTCTACTCAAGCTTTTCACGTGTATCCTCTCTTCTCCCAGTTCCAGTCTTACCCCTACCTCTCATCATCTAGCTACCAAAGGACAACTCCTGAATTCCTGTTGCTCTTCTGTGCAGAAGAATCCAGTTTCCTTGTTGCAGCTCTCCTCTGCAGATGAACCGGGACCCCTCCTGTCATAACCAAAGGCCCATGAATCAGCTTTCAAGGAAAAAGAACCAGCTCCTCTGAGAAGAATTCTGCCTGCCTGGTTATCGATGGCGTAAAACAACAACCGTTTCATAGTGTTCACAGATTCTCTGGGTCAGGTCAGGGCAGAGCAAGGATGACTTGTCTCTCCTTTGTGATATCTGGGGCTCAGCTGGAAGGCTCAAGCAGCTGGGGATGACTTAAAGGGCTAGGGGCTGTAATCATCTGAAGGCTTCTTCAGTCCTATGTCTGGTGAATGGCTGTGGGGACTTGAAGGCTGGGCTCAGCCAGGACTGTCAATTGAAGCACCCACATATGACCTTTCCTTGTAGCTTGGGCTTTCTCACAGCATGGCAGCTTCACAGTAGTCAGACATCTAACATGTCAGCTCAGGGGTCCAGTGAACAGGGGATGTTGAAGGGCCTTTCATTACTTAACCTCAGAAGTTACATAGCATCCAGATTAAAGGGGAAGTAACATAGACCTTGCTTCTCAACAAGAGGAATGGCAAAGATGGCGTGGCCATGCTTTAACACTGCCACACGTCCTCCTCCTACAGATTGCTGATGCACAGCTCCTGGCATTGATAAGGGTCAAAAGGTCCTACCTCAAAAGGTCTTGCCATAGCCTTCTCTGGTTATGAGTGGAGCCGGAGGCCACAATGAAAGGAGTCAGCAGCCACTGGACCCTGTGCTACAGCCACTGGAGCTATGATACGTAGGAGCTTTGTTTGGCCTCCTCCAACTGCCTAGCCCAGAGTTCTCCTAGGGATGTCTGGGGTATAGCTTCTCTACGGCTTTCAGCCTTGGTTCTGGACACCTAGCCTTGGGCTTCTTGTTTGCACTTCTAGAGGGTTTCAGGATTTGGAGGTGAAGGCTATAAGAACCAGTAGCAGGTTTACTGGCTTTTGTAGCTACAGTGGCCTCACCAAGGCAGGCTGCAGGCACCTGGCAGCCAGTGCCCAAATGTCAGTCTCCGGAGGGCTCTGTGACTGCTGGCTTTGAGCCAGCATGGATTGGGCTGGGGTGATGCTGCTGGATGAAGCCTGTCCTCTGGAGAAGGGACATCCTTAGGACTTGGCTTATGACAAGTCAGGAGCAGTAGCCTCTGGTCCTGCAGTTTCTGTGGGAGACCCCACAATCTCCCGCACCTTCTCTAGAGAGGGAAGCTCACCTCTGACCCCTACCCCTAAACAATGAAATAAGGCTTCACACAGTTGCAACAAGTTGATTCTGGAGTTCCACTACTGCCGAGGTCATGCTTGTGCCAAGAGCCTCACCGTCCAGATGTGGTTCAGGAACACTGGCTTTTTGGGGGAGTCAGTCCTTGCACATCAGTCTGTAAACTCCACAAGGGGCAGTAACAGTGTCTGCCTGGTACATAAAGCATTTTGCTCAGTACCTGGCCCTTGGTAAATATTGCTTAATGATGCATTTGGGTAGCTCTATGAGCAAGTTGGGCACTTCAAGGGTTATAGAGATGGCTGTATTGCACATAAGTGGCAAACTTAAAAGCTATAAGGACCAAGCAAGTTACGTAAGTGAGAAAAGCTGGCCGGCTAGGGCCAGAGGCCTATAGAACAACAGATTCCCTGCTCCCAGGGCAGAGGACAGCCACTTCTGTGCTTTACGCCTGCCATGCTGAAGACCAGCCCAGCACGGCCAAACAGTCTTAGTTTTCAAGAAAGCTAGATGTATTAATTAAATCTCCCAATTTTTAAGTGTTGTCAATTTGTTCAATGAAAAGCATTTTTCCCCTGTGATTGTGGGTTGGATGCAACAGGTGCACTGCCAGTTGCAACCTCTGTAACCCACAGGGTTAACTCTAGTTCACAGGAGTTGTCAGGATCCTTGGATTAGTGTAGCGAAAATCCTACCTCCCCCTCCACTCCTCCTGGGAACGTCAGCACCTCCACCCCGACCCTGACCCTGGCAGTGAAGTTAGCCAGCCACCCCACAGCAACCGCCCAAAAGGTCCTTCTTAGGCTCTTGCGACCTCTGCAAGAAGATTATACCTGTAAATCCCTAAAGCCATCCGCCTAAGGTGGGGGAAGGGAAGGGGATGGAGGCCAGGCAGACAAGAAGGCGCCAGCCAGCTCTCCCTGCCCCACCCGCCCCATCCAGGCGGGCCTTCTTGCCGTAGCCTTCCCTGGGTCACTGTCAGACAAACTGTCCCCTGACTGAGCCAAGACACCTGGACTTTTTCCAAAGGATTTTCAGTAGTAATGAAGAGAAAGCACAAAGGGACATAAACAGAACGAGGTGGCCTAGAAATGGAAGTGTTTACAGAGCTTGGTCTTCGGAACCCAAGAGGGCCATAATAGACCAGATAGCAGAGCCGAGGGAATCCACCCGGGAGAGAGGGAGGGAGGAGTGGATTTCCATTCTCGGTAAGGAGGGAGGCAGTTTGAAGAGAGGAGGGGACAGTGGTTTCAAGACTTCCATCCTGGGGAAGAAGGGGCGGGGAGACGGCGGGAATCTAGGAAATTGGGGGATGGCTATTCCCATTCCCAAGAAGGGGGGGACTTGATCGTGGGAGGTTGGCTGAAGACTCCCTCGCAGGAAAGGAGGTCGCCTCTGCAGAAGGGCCCTGAGTGGGGAGAGCGGAGCCGGGACTCCCAGGCGAGCAGAAGCCGGAGCAGCCTCTTAGCAACCCCTGTCCCGGGAAGGTTTGAAAGCAGCGGTGCCCTAGTGACGCCGGAAAAGATGGAGCGGTTGTCATGGCGACGCGGAGCACATCTCGGAAATAAATAAATAAGCCGCCCAGGCTGCCGCAGCCGCGCCCCCGCGGGACCCGAGCGCGGGGGAGGGGGCCTCACGGGCCCGGGTCCCCGCAGTCGCGCGTCCCCGCCATTGGCAGAGCCGGAGGGTGGGGGGGGTCACCCCCCGGGGGGCGAATGGTACAGTCCTCCGCCCGCGCCCCGGCCCGGCCCGCAGCTAGCGAGCCAGCCCCGAGCCCAGCGCCGCCGCCGCCGCCCGCCGAGCCCCGAGCGGAGCCGGAGGCGGCGATGGAGGGAGTCAGCAGCCACCGGACCCTGTCCTACAGCCGCTGGAGCTACGACAGGTAGGGCGCCCGAAGGGCGGCCCTGCGTGAGCGCCTGCTGACCCTCGCTCTCCTGCGGGAGAAGCGGGCCTCCGGGGGCGAGGACCGGCGCGAGCGTCCCGACCCCCAGGGTGGGTTCGGGCACCCGGGGACCCTCGGGCATCTAGGACCCAGAGCCTCGGGTACGCGCAGCGGAGCTCGAGCGAGGGTGGTGTCCCCACATCCACCGGGCAGAGCTGTCGGAGGAGGGCACCCGGGCACTGGAACCAGCGAGCTGTCACCTCTGCCCCACCCCGCCCCCACCCCGGCTGCCCCGCCAGGGTCGCTCCGCGGGGGGACCCCGAGAAAGGGCGCGGAGGAGGCGCCGGGAGGGGCGGGGCAGGGGCCGGGGTGGGCCCCGGGCGGGCGGGGCGAGGAGGGGCGCCCTCGGCTCCGGAATGCGCCCGCCGGGGTCTGCGCCCAGCTGGCCCTCAGCGGGGACCGAGGCTGGCCCGGGACAGAGTGCCCCGCTGGCTGCCCCGGACCCTGCGAGTCGCTGCCTACTCCGCGGGGCGGGACGGCAGCCCGGGCCGGCTGTCTGGGCTCAGAAGCGGCGCCCTCGTGTTGCCAGGCTCCGCGCCCGCCCCGCGGGGATGGCGAGCGGCTGCCGGCGTGGGCGGTCTGGAGCCGCGCTCCCCACGCACTCGTCCTGGAGGAAGGAGTCATCCTCCCTGGCGAAATGAAAAAAAAATAAGAACAGAGTGAGTTGGTCATAAAGCTGAGTCGATTTATTCTAGGTTATGCCCGTTGTACCTTTTGTTGGTGTGTTAAATGCCACCCCTCTATTTGAAATGAAACTATGATAGTACATAGTAGTTTATTATTATTATTATTATTTAAGTTTCGTGACCCCATATCGATCTGCAGAATTCTGGAGTTAAATTTCCTGACCCATGGCCCTAGATGGTGAGGGCTGGAAGAGAAACTTCATCTACTGGGCCGCTCTCGTCTCTGTGAAGTCCTGCTTCCTGTGCTCTCCTTCCCTTTACTCTGCCAAAAACCTCTCTGCATCTTTAACAGCCCTTGTTTGCCTAGATTCGGAGGAACAGGTGTCCCTCGTACCCAAGACCAGTTCCCCTAGGACCCCTCCTCACCTTCCCTGGGTCTTGCCCTCTATTAATCCCACCTGTCTACTCCATCTGCACCTTCGCCTCTACTGGTGATCTCTCTTCAGCCTGTAAAACCTATTCAAGTTTGTCTTGTCTCCCTCCTGGAGATGGGTGCAACTGATCCACCTCTTTTTTTCCTTTCATTGCCTTTTTTGGGGAAATACATGGTCTGAATTGGTTAATTCTGTTTCTTCATCAACCCTGCCTTGCACAACCCCAGGAAATCTGCTGTCCATCTCACGATTCCAGTGCACCTGCCTTTTTAAAAGTAGCGCTCTACGTGGAGAAGAGCGCTAACATTATTGGAATATTAATCTTAAAATAACAAAACCTACAAACTTTGGTTCAGATCCCAAATCCACACATTCATTTGCTCATTCAACAAACTTGTATTGAATGCGAACTATATCCTGGGCCCTGGAGATAAGATGATGAAAAGACAATTTCCTCCCAGAGATGAGCTCACAGTCTAGATTCTATCAGAAATAAACAGTGTTATATTCCAAAGGTCTAATACATATGTGGGATAAAAACTTAAAGTTGAGCTAATTCCATATAGTAAATAATTTTCCCCTGTAAAAGCAAACATACAAAAGCAGAAAGACTTTGGAATTAGATGACCTGCATTCAAATTCTGACTCCGCCTAGCTAACTTTGGACAAACTACTTCTCCTCCCTGGGCCACAGTTTCTTGGGGAAGTGTTATGAGTATTGAGGTAATAGGCCTGGCGCCTGTTACCTGTAATCCCAGTACTTTGGGAAGCCAAGGCGGGCAGATCACTTGAGATCAGGAGTTTGAGACCAGCCTGGCCAACATGGTAAAACCCCATCTGTACTAAAAAAAAAAAAAAAAATTACCTGGGCATGGAGGCGCACACCTGTAATCCCAGCTACTTGGGAGGCTGAGGCAGGAGGATCACTTGAGCCCAGGAGGTGGAGGTTGCAGTGAGCCAAGATTGTGCCACTGTACTCCAGCCTGGATAACAGAGCTACATTCTGTCTCAAAAAATAAAACAATAAAAAATAAATAAATGAGGTAATAAACATAAAGGGCTTATCATATTGCCTGGGACTTAGTAATCATGCAATAAGTAGTATAAATTGCTGTTTTATGAATACATATTGTCAATGTTTCTGGAACTATAGTCTTTCACAGAAGCTTAGTTTGAAAATCATTTTTCTCCTTTCAGACCCCTAAGTAAAGACACTTTCTGGACTTCTGTCTTCAGAACTCTTTTCTTCTCATCCTGAAAACCTCAATACCTAGGGAACTATATGAAGAACACAACTTATCTGGCCCTTGTCCACACTAACTGAATCATACTATCCAGGGGTAGGACCCTGGGCTCAATGTTTGTATAAAACTTTCTGGCTGATTGTGATGCACCTGGTTTACCTACTCTCCTGAACCATTAGTCCACATCACCACCTCTATGTTCTAATCAGTACTTGTTTTTTAAGACATAAATATTGAATTATTCAAAAATTTACACAGTCCTCAATAAAGCTGTTAAAACCATTATTCAAGCAACTCATACATTGGGTACACAGGACCTCATCCCATCCCAACTCTGTAAGGAACCACTGTTAATAGTTAACTTTCACTTTCCAGCACTGGTCTCTGATTTCTGCCCCCATCACATCTTTGAACCTGGGGAACGCCTCTCCTTCAAGTTCTCCTATAAGTTGACCTCTCTTCCGTGTGTTTATCTAAGCTGTTGTCCCCCTTGATTCTGGGCCATGTGTGTATCAGTTATCTATTGCCATGTAACAAGTCACTCCTAAACTTAGTGGCTTAAAACGACAACTGTTTGAGTTAGCACAAGAGTCTGTGGATCAGCAGTTTGGGCTGAGCTCAGCTGGGCGGTTTTGTGGTCTGGGCCAGGCTCAGCTTTTCTGGGCTGGGCTTGCTCACATATCTGGTGCCCCTACTGGGAAGGCTAGAGCAGCTGGGCCCTCTCTCCACATGCTCTCTCATCTTGCAGCAGGCTCACTCAAGTTTGCACACATGGTGGTGGAAGAGATTCCAGTGAGGGAGCAGAAGCTGCAGGGTTTCTTGAGGCCTAGGTTTAGAACTTACATATCATTCTGCCACATTGTGTTGGTCAAAGTAAGTCAGAATGCCAGCCCACATTTCAGGGGTGGGAAATAGTCCTTAACTCTTGAAGGCAGGAGCTGAAAATCTGTGGCCACTTTTCCAATCTACCAAAATATGATTGCCTACATTTAAAAAATTTCTGGCTTCTCCTAGGTCCCCACTGTCCACATTTGAGCACATGCCAAAGTGCTCCTCTTTTCCATTCCATTCCATTCTGTTCCGTTCCGTTCTGTTCCATCCTGTTCCATTCTATTCTCAGGCTACTCCTTGGTCCCAGTTATCAACACAATGCTTTTAACACAGAAATCTATGCTTTCAACTCCAGCCTTTTTGCCAAGACTTAGCCCTACATGTCTAAATGCCTGTAGACGTCTCCATCTAGATATTCAGCCAACAGCTTTAACTCGACAGATTCAAAATCAGACCCTTCCCTGATCATCATATTCTCTAGTCAGCATCCACAGCCAAATGGACTCCTCAAAACTTGGATATTGACCTTGAACTCTCCAAATCTCCTTATCTATACCACTGATTGTTATAAAGATAAAAGGAAAGGATCTATGTAGAATGACTGGCACAAAGTAGGTATCATCAAGTCCATTGTTTTCCACAGCTTGGCACCCCATTAACCATTTTGTCTCCACTCAAGCTTCATCCTCAAAGGCTTCAGTGCCCATATCAGTGACCAAACTACCACACTTCACTCACAATTTCTGGACCTTCTCATTCTAGACACTTCTCTTCAGTTATTCACAGGATAAATTCCTAGATGCTGACAGCTGGAATTGCTTCACTTCTAATCTCATACACACGAATTGCTGACTCTTTGACCTCAGGCATGTTCCTTATACATTGTTCCTGCCACACCACAAAGGTGTCTGCCTTCATCTCTGCATTTTCTCCTGGCCTACTACACTTTTCCTGGACTCTCTCCTTGTCTTCCCAGCTTGTATCACATGATAGATTATTTTCAATCACTCACTCCAGCACTTTTTATTCCCTCACATATGCTTGGCATGACTCCAGCCTGGCATGGATCAATGTGTTAGAATCTCCATCTCCTTTCTTCTTATGACACTAGAACCCTACAACAAAAATGACATGCCTGTGCAGGATGTCACCACTTTCATGGTCTTCATCTTTAGCCAGGCCACCAAAACAGTCGCTCAGTCTTTCTGCTTCTCCCTGATGAGCTTCACTCCTATTGCCCACAACAGCCCTTCCAAACCTTCCTCACTCTCAAGACCTCTCTCTGCTTGACCGTCATCTGCAGCCCCATGTGTTACATAAATGGCCCTGCCTCCTGTTCCTTTGAGAAAAATTGATCACATCAGGCATCATCTTCTGTTACTTCCTGACTCCACTTCATTTCTGCTCTACTTCAATCACTCCCTTGTGGGGACTTTGTTGTTCTTTCCAATTCTTTGCTATTATAAATAATTTTGTGTGAAACATCTTTGTTTTTGTGACATTTCCGCCTCATGTCTGATTATTCAATTAAACTCCTGAAGAAGGATTGTTAGTTTCCAATTTTGGCTACTGTCGATTGTCCTCCAGAAGGAGTAAATTGATTTCTTTTCCCACAGGCAGCCACTTTGACTGCATTGTTTTACAATTATGAGTGTGTGTGTATGTGTGTGTGAGAGAGGTGTGTGTGTGTGAGAGAGAGAGAGAGAGAGAGAGAGACAGAGAGAGGCCTCTCAGACTCTGAAACAAAATAGCATCAGTGCTCAGAACTTGGATTTTGGGGTCAAAGTGACCTGGCTTTGAAGCCCAGGTCCTTCAATTATTGGTTATATGACTTTAGTCAAGTGACTTAACCTCCATCAACAAATAGACAATAATAATGGTACCTACCTCTTAAGGTGGGTCCATTCACTCAATATGCTTTTACTGAGCACCTTCTAAATGCCAGGCAACGTTTCAGGCACTGGAGACAGAACAGTGGATGAAACAAAGTCCATGGTCTTATAGTTCTTACTATCTAGTTGGGGGAGATATAGACAAGACATATATATGTGTATATAATGTATCAGTGCTAAGAGGCTTATATAATATGATAAAGTGCTAAGAAGAAAAATAAAGCAGAGTATGCAGAGAGTCTGACTGCATGGGGGTGCTGGGGGTGGTGAGTGTGCTGTGTCATATAGTGTGGTCAGGGAAACTCTGATGAGGGAGTATTTCATCAGAGATCTGAAAGAGGCAAGGGAATGAGTCATGTGGTTAATGGAAGAATGCTCCATGGAAAGGAGCAGCAAGTGACAACGTCCTGAGGTAGTAGTGTGCCTAGTGTGTTTGGAAACAGCATGGAAACCTGTGTGTGTCCTCCTGCCTCTTTGTAAAACTTCGTTCTTGCTCCTCTTCCAATTCCCCACACCTGCTCCACCCATCCTCAGGGAACCACTGATCTGCTTCATTTCCTAGAATTTTGTATAAATGGAATAATCAGTATGAACCCTTTTTTTGTTTGGCCTCTTTCAGACAGTGTAATTATTGTGATATTCTTCAAAATTGTTGCATGAATTAGTAGAGCATTTCCTTTTATTGCTGAGTAGTATTCATGGATATATCACAGTTTATTTATCCCATCACCTGTTGATAGACATTTGGGTTGTTTCCACTTTTTGGCTATTACAAATAAAGCTTTTGTGAGTATTCATATACAGGTCTTTGTATGGACGTACGTTTTTGTTTCTCTTAGGCAAATACCTAGCAAAGCAGTGGAATGGCCGAATCATATGACAGGTCTACATTTAACTTTTTAAGAAACAGCCCAACTTTTCCAAAGTGGTTGGACCGTTTTACCTTCTCATGAACACTGTATGAGAGTTCCAGTTCCTCTACATTTCTGTGACAGTTGGCACAGCCAGTCTTTTTAATTTTAGCCATTCTAACAGGTATGCAGTGGTATGTCATTGTGGTTTCATTGTGTATTTCCTTGATGACTAATGATGTTGAGCATCTTTTCATGTGCTTATTGCTATTCATATCTCTTCTTTGGAGAAGTTTCTGTTAAAATGTTTAACAACCCATCTTAAAGTTGGGTTGTTTCCTTTTTGAGTTTTGAGAGTTCTTTGTATATTCTGGATACGTGTCCTTTATCAGATATATGACTTGCAAAAGTCTGTGCCTTTGTTTTCATTTTCTTATGTATTTTCAAGAGCAGAAGTTTTTGCTTTTGATGAAATCCAGTTTATCAATTTTTTCAATAGATTATTCTTCCGATCTTCTGATGTTGTATCTAAGAAATCATTGACTACTATGAGGTGACAAAGGTTTTCCTAGGAATTTTCTAATTTTACATTTTAAATTTCGATCTTTGCTACATTTTGAGTTAACTTTTTTGCATACAGTATGAGATTCATTTTAAAAAATGGGTATCCAGTTGTTCCCACAGCATTCATTGAAAAAGACCTTCTTTTTTTCTGATAAATTGCCTCTGTACCTTTATGGAAAATCAGTTGATTATTGTTTGTAAGTTTATACTCTCTCTTCTGTTATCTTGATCCATTTGTCTTTATTGATGCCAATAACAAAAAATGCTTATATAATAAATATTGAAATCTGGCAGTTTAGGCCTTTAACTTTGTCTTTCTTTTACAAAGTTGTTTTGACTATTCTAGATCCTTTTCAGTTTCACATTTAAAAACTTAATTTAACAATAAGTTTTTCAAGTTCTACTCGGCACCCCTCAAGAAAACCTCCTGGAATTTTGAATGGGATTTTGTTAACTTTATAGATCAATTTGGGGAGAGTTGACATCTTAGTAACATTGGGCCTTGCAGTTCATGAACATAGTATGTATCTCTGTTTATTTAGATTATCTTAATTTCCCTCAGTCATATTTGTAGGTTTCAGCATATGTCTTTCACCTCTTTTTTAAGATGTGCCCCTAAATTCTGCATATTTTTCAATGATATTATAAATTTTTTTTAATTCAGTTTCTGATTTTTCATTCTTAGTGTATAGCACATACTGGGATTTTTAATTGTGGTAAAATACATATAACATAAAATGAGTTATTTCAATGATTTCTAAGTGTACAATACCATGGCATCAATTACATTCACAGTATTGTGCAACCATGATCTATTTTCAGAATCTTTTTATTACCCTAAACCAAAACTCTCTACCCATTAAGAAAAAACTTCTCATTCATCCCCATCCTAGCCTCTGGTAACCTCTAATCTATTTTCTGTCTCTATAAATTACCTATTTTAGATATTTCATATAAATGAAATCATACAGTATTTTTCCTTTTGTGCCTGGCTTATTCTGCTTAGCATAATGTTTTCAAGATTCATTCATGTTGTAGCATATATTTTTTGGCTGAATAATTCCATTGTATGCATATGCCACTTTTTTTTTATTTAAAAAGTTTTTTTTTTAATTTTTATTTTATTTTTCGAGATGGAGTCTTCCTTTGTCATCCAGGGTGGAGTGTAGCAATCTCGGCTCACCACAGCCTCTGCCTCCTGGTTTCAGGTGATTCTCCTGCCTCAGCCTCCTGAGTATCTGGGATTACAAGCACCTACTACCACGCCCAACTAATTTTTGTATTTTTAATAGAGATGGGGTTTTACCATGTTGGCCAGGTTGGTCTCAAACTCCTGACCTCAAGTGATCCACCCGCCTCAGCCTCCCAAAGTGCTGGGATTACAGGCGTGAGCCACCACACGTGGCCAGCATTTTGTTTATACATTCATCTGCTGATGGATCCCGGATTGTTTCTCCTTTTGGCCATTGCAAAAATGCTCCAATGAACATTGGTGTGCACATATCCATTTGAGTCTCTGTCTTCAGTTCTTTTGAGTAGTGTAGACCTAAGAATAGAATTGCTGTTTGGTAATGGTAATTCTATCTTTAGCTTTTTGAAAAACCATGAAACCGTTTTCTACAAAGACTGCATCATTTTACATTTCCATCAGCAATGTACAAGGGTACCCATTTCTCTACTTCCTCATCAATACTTGTTAATTTCTGGGTTGTTACTATAATTATTATTATAGTCATCCTAGTATAGTCTAGGAAGTGGCATCTTATCATGGTTTTGATTTGCATTTCCTTGGTGACAAATGATGAGTATTATTTCTGGTGCTTGTTTGGCCATTTGTATCTTAGAGAAATGTCCATTCAGGTTCCTGCCATTTTTAATTTGGTTGTCCTTGTTGTTGAGATGTAGGAGTTCTTTATACATTCTCAATATTAATTCTTTTCAGGTGTATGATTTGCAAATATTTTTCCATTGTTGTCTTCTCACCTTCTTAGTAAGATCCTTTGAAGCACAAGTTTCAATTTTGATGAAGTCCAGTTTGTCTTTTTTCGTTTGTTGGTTATGCTTTAATGCCATATCTAAGAATCCATTGCCAAATCCAAGGCCATGAAGATTTACCTGTTTTCTTCTGTCTTTTGTAGTTTCAGAGCTTATGTTTATGTAAATTTTGAGTTAATTTCCATTTTGAGTAACTTTCTGTATATGGTATGAGTTGTGGTCCCATTTCATTTTTTGCATGAAAGAAAATCCAGTTGTCTCAGCGCTGTTTGTTTCTACTTTTTCTCTCGGACTTGGCACCCTGGTCAAAAATCCATTGGTGAGTCGGGCACCGTGGCTCATGCCTGTAATCCCAGCACTTTGGGAGGCTCAGGTAGGAGGATTGCTTGAGTCTAGAAGTTTGAGACCAGCCTGGGCAACATAGTGAGACCCCATCACTACAAAAAAAATTTTTTAATTAGCAGGGCATGGTGGCACAGACCTATAGTACCAGCTACTTGGGAGGCTGAGGTGAGATCACTTGAATCCGGGAGGTTGAGGTTGCAGTGAGCCATGATTACACCACTGCATTCCGGCCTGAGCAAGAGACCAAGACTTTGTCTCAAGAAAAAAACCAAAAACAAAATCCCCAAATCAGCTGGCCATAAGTTTATGAGTATTTCTGGACTCTTGACCCTTGTTTTACACTGTATCTGTGACCACAGGTGGATTCTGGTCCAGACTGGTCTCTACAACATACCTTCTTGTGGCTATCTTCTGCCCCCTGGTTCCCAAACAAGGCATGCAGTTGCTGGTGATACTCTCTGCACAGTTAGGTTTCTGTTGAGTTGAAGAAGTAGCCAAATTCTTAATGTAAAAGTAGCCTTTTATACTAAGGCTTACTTTACCATTCTAGGAGAACTTAACAAAATATGTGCTTCTTCCACTTTTAAAGAGTGGGCTCTCAGGTTCTTTTTTTTCTTTTTGAGATGAAGTCTCGCTCTGTCTCCCGGGCTGGAGTGCAGTGGCACAATCTTGGCTCACTGCAACCTCCTTCTCTCGGATTCAAGCAATTCTCCTGTCTCAGCCTCCCAAGTAGCTGGGATTACAGGCGCCCAACGCAATGCCTGGCTATTTTTTGTATTTTTAGTAGAGAGGGGGTTTCACCATGTTGGCCAGGCTGGTCTCAAACTCCTGACCTCAGGTGATCTGCTCGCCTCAATCTCCCAAAGTTCTGGGATTACAGGCGTGAGCCACCATGCCAGCCTTTTTTTTTTTTTTTCCTTTTTTTTTTTAAGAGGGCTGCTTCTTTTTTCCTTTTTTGTTTTTTTTTTTTGTTTTGCTTTTATTTTTTGTTTTAGACACAGGGTTCAGAGATCACCACAAAGCGACCCATAGGGACATGAGCCCAGCTAACTCCAGTCCCTAGTGCTGAGAATCAGCAGAGAATCTGGCAGAGACAGGGAGTGGCAGAGCAGACCAGGCCTGGAGCAGCCAGGCTGAGCACTGTGGCATTAAGGCTCACAAGTAGCTTATTGTGAGATAAGGAGGTGATGCTGTCACCGGCTATACAAGTGGTTTTATGAAACAGGAAGATGCCTTAGAAAGAGCACTGTAAAGAGAGTCAGGAGTTCAGGATTCGCTTCTGGTTTCCTCCTTAGTTCTTATCCACCTTTGGGCAAGTCATTTGGTTCCCTGGGCCTGTGTTCCCTGACGCTAAAGAGACTGGACTGGTTGACTGAACACTCTCTAGTTCTGACATTCTGTGAGTATATGACCTATGGCCTTGGAATGTGTTATGTGATTGGAAAGGCCAGGGTGGAGGGATGAGAACAGGACAGCTGGAATTGGAGGTCCTGGCCATGGCAGTGCCAGCTTAGGGGTTGCTGGCCAGAGGAGCCGGGTGGCTACCAGAGGCCGGGGACTGGAGGCTCTGCTTTGTTCCAGAACTTTTTGAGTGCAGCTACTTCTCTTTTGATGGATTTATAGCAGGACAGGACCAAGACGGCTAGACTGGATGGGGCAAATGTAGGCAGTAGTCCAGAGGGTCAGTGTGGAATGTCGTTAGAGGGCAGTGAGTGAGGGGTGATCTGTTTCCCAGGCAGCTGGTATAACTGGGTCTCAGGGTGATTGGCAGTGGAGGGGGAAGTCAGGTGTGAAGGTGAGGCATGGACTTCTCAGATCCCTTGGGACTTGCCCGCACTGAAGTTTGACGTCATCAGGCACTGTGGTTTTCCAGATAAGGTCACTGGATGAATTCCAACAAAAGCAAGAAGACCCTGGGCAGGGACATTGTATCTGTGACCAAAGATGGAAGGAAGCTCTAGCTGTGCCCACAGTCTGGAGAGCAGTTGCCAAGTAGGGACTCATGGGTATCTGTTGATGCTTAATGCCTTCATTCTGGAAAATCCTGAGCCTGATTCTCAGTTGAGAGATTCTGGCCCAGCATGTGCTTGGGGGAGACACACACCTTTGCTCTCTATCCGAAGCTGTGTAGGTTGTCCTGAAGGTGCAGCAGTTGGATCTCCGGGCTCAGGTGTGTGTTCCTCTGTAGCCTTGGGCAGGTGTCCTGGTCTTCAGATCTGAATATGAACAAAGACAACCCTAGATATGTATGTGTGTTGGGGAGTGGGGTGCAGAAGTCAGTAGCCTTTAGGGAACAGCCTGTCCATCCTTGGGGAAAGGGAGATTTCTGCAGGTGAACAATGTTAGAGAACTGTGCCAGCAGACGGGACCCTAGTGTCAGAACGAGGAGCACAGAGCAGAGGTCAGGGGGAAGAGGTCCCCGGATCTGGGAGGCTTTGGAGTCAGGGAGGGTTGGCAGCAGGATGACGGCAGCCTAGGTTTACCTCTGTAAGGTCGCGTTCCTCTATAAAGATTCCATCCCAGCCTGGCTCTGCCTCCAAGCCTCCTCAGGCACTGCAGACCAACTAAACACCATACCAGGAATACCACAGTGTCCCGAAAGGGCACTGTCTCCTGGCACCGGCCCCTCTCTTCACAGTCTGACATTCTGGGTGGTATTCCGTCCTCTCCATCATCAAGTGTTTAGGGAACAGAGGCCACGATGGGTTGGGCTTCTGTGCGTGCCTCTGAGTGTTGCATCAGTAAGAGTGTATCTGGGTGGGGTGTGTACACAGGAGTGTGCATGCCATCAAGGGTAGCCATGTAGATGTGTCGCAGTTGTGTGTGCGTCGATGAAAGCAGGTCTGTGCAGTGGAATTGACTATGTGAATTGGGTGGGGACTTGGGGGGATCCTCTCTTTTGTCCTGCATTTGGTGGGGCCAAGAGATGGGATTGGGCCCTTCCCTGGGCCCAAGATTATACGTAATGGGGGCCACAGGTCTGCTTCCACAGGCACCTTGCCTGGGCAGTTTCTGGGAGGCCAGTGGGCTCTAAAAGCCCTCAAGGTTTAAGCAGTAGCTCCTGTACCTAGAGCTCCATTTAGGTTGCTGAGCCAAACAGACCCCGTGTGACCTTGGCAGTGAGCTGTGGTGGGTTGGAGGTCCCTTCCCTCCCTGCCAGGCCCAACCCAAGGGAGTTGAGAGCAGGAAGCTAGGTCTGCTTGGAGGGGCTGTGGGGCAATCCAGGGCCGCATCAATGTTGGATGAGCACGCGCAGCCTCGATACCATCTTCCTCGGTCTCACTTTTAGTGTAACTGGAGAGCCTAGGGACCAGCCCGAGCCGGCGACGCGCGATCCGCTGGTGGTGGTTGATGCACCTGCAAGGGGACAGGAGCTCGGGGGTGGGGAGGCTGGCGCAGGCCCGTGGTGTGTCCCGGGACAGCGTGGGGGCCACAGGGCCCAGCCTCACGGGGCGGGGGTTGGTTCCAGTCTGGCCTCTGCTCGGGCCCTGGGTCCTGGTGCCAGGTTACTCTCCCTCCCTCCTTGGGACACCTGGCCTTCCTCGGGGTGTCATCTGTCTGGCAGCGTGTCCTTGGGCCGGTTCAGTCCCATCCCCCCACCTAGCTCTGGGGGTTTCCTGCTCGGGAAGGGGCTGGAGGGACAGCAGCTGGACAGAGAGAGACCCCCTGGGCTAAGGAAAGGGAGCAGCCGCAACGGTGCCGAGCCTCCCACAGCAGGTGAGTGTCCCGCCCCTGTGTGCCTGGGGAAAAGCCAGGAGCACACAAGTGAGATTAGGGGTCCACAATGGCCAAGCTTCTCTCCACCCTGGACTTTCCTACTCCAGTCCTGAGCCTTGTAGCCTTGTGACACCACAAGTGCCGCCCCACCCCCAACCATCAGCAAGGATTGCCCTACGAGGCAGCAGTGAAGTAGGCTGGTAGTCTGGTGAGCGCCTGGTACTTGTTGGCAGTGGTTGGGATGAGGTTATTACTGCACTGTGGCCTCCGTGGTCAGCATGGACGGACCCTCCCATGGGCAGTAAGTGTGGATTGGATTGGTGAACCATGGCGAATGGGCCAGCGGCCTGTTTTAAAAAACTGTTGATTGGAAAACAGACACATCTATTGGTTTAAATGTTGTCTATGGCTGCTTTCACGCTACAACCTCAGAGCTGGCCCTTCAAGGAAAAGTCACTTCAGATAGTCCCCAGGGCATACTTCCCTTTAACCTATATGTGTCTGTTCCCTTCCTCTCCCTCCACACCTGGGCACCTTTCCTCCCTCCCTGTGCATCTCCCAGACATCTGGCTCACACCAGGCCCTACACACCTAGGAACACTTCTTTGGGGACCGTTTGCCTCACATCTGGTCACTACTCCTCTCTCTGGCAAAAGAGGAAATGACAGGGGCAACAAGAGGGCTGAGGGAGGACCTTTGACTGACTCCAGCTGTCAGCGAGCCCCTCCCTAGGCCACAGGAGCAAGGTGAGTTCACTGCTGACGAGCACAGCTGCTCTGGGCCCCCAAATCTGTTTTGTCAACCGAGAGGCTAAGCAGGCCGGTTCTGAGCACGGGCTTCCTGTCACTCCCTCTGTGGGCTGGTGACAGAGCTGAGGTCCCGGTAGAGTAGTGGGGAGACACTGCCGAGTGAGCCGATAATTAGAGGGTGCCAGTATGCTCCGGAGGGGAACCTGGGAAACAGGGGGCTCCAGAGGCACCGCCCTTCCCTGCCCGCTTCCCTGTCGCTTCCACACCCTGGGTCCCATCGTGCCCCATTTCCTCAAAGCCCCAAGCCTTTGCAAACAAAACAAAAGCCATTTCCTTGGTTCCCTTTTGCACACCTGAGTTCAGGGGTCCATTTCAGGGCCTGGACTGGAGCAGAGGAAAACTCCAGTGCCTGAAGACAGAGCTGCATTCCTGCTGTACTGCCACAAGATGGCACTCTCGAGGTGTCTGCTCCCATTTGAGCACTCCAGGACTTTGTGATACTTGCTGGCCTTTCACAGGTCCAGTTTCAGCCTAAAGGCGGTGGTCACACACACTCTGAATCCCACCAGGCCTGATTAGCTCTACCTGCCCCTGAGGCAGCTCATGGACTTCTTCAGACTCTGTAGTTCAGGGGCCCTCAGAAACTGCCTGCAGTGTAATTACCTGCCTGCTTATACTCCTCCCCGACAGGCACTCCTGAGTGCCTTATTCTCCTTATTCTCCTTGGGGCCACCTGCCCCAGCCCAGGGCCGGGCACGGCAGAAATGGCAGAGGCGTTTGGTGGGGCATGATGTGTAAACACTAGCGAGTGTTGCTGTCGCTGTTCATCCTGCCGTAGTTTGTCTGGTGAATGCTTTTTTAGCATCAAGGTGCTGAAGGAGAAGCCAGGGATAAAGACCCAAGCTCAGAACGTATCCTGGGGAGAGGGGTCGGTTCAGAGAGAGGAGCAGCCTTGCAGCCTTTCCTCCTCTGGCCTGGCTCTGGCTGGTGCCAGTACTCTAGGAGTTCTCTAGACAGGATGAGAGGCACTGCAGGGATACAGGGAGGGCCGGAGAATGGCGTTTGTTTCTAGGTAGAGTTTGGGGCATACCTGGCCCTTGTCTGGAAGCAATCAGGGACCAGAGGCAAGGGCTGGGATGAGCTCTGGGGCCTACTGTGGCCTCAACCCTCTCACCTGGCCCCAGCTCAGGCCATTCTAAGAGCCTCCCAGTCTAACAGCAGTGTGTGGCTATTGGAGGGCTGCACCTGTGTTTAGGGGACAGCCATCCTTCCCGCTAAGCACCTGCTTCTGACAGCATGGGAGGATGTCAACAAGGGACTTCCATGAAGCCCAAGGGGGGAGGACAGTGGGAGTGAGGTCTGAGGTCTGGACTCTGCTTGAAGACTGACGATGATGGGTGGGGGTCCCTCACCCACTGCGAGTTCTAGGAAGAGGGTGAGCATTCCTGTTGACTGTGGCCCGTGGTGTTGGCAGAGTCCAGGCCAGTTTGCGCTGTTGGTGTGACCACAGGAGGGAGTCCTTTGCTGGATCATCTCCCTGATGGGCTGGTGCTGACATGCAGGTGCCACTTCCCTGCCTGAAACAGGCTCCAGAGTAAGACTGGCATCTCTCACCAGGGTAATTAATGGTTTGGGTTCAATTTCCATTCAAAATAGTAATCCCAGCCTGAGCTGGGTGTCAGATCTGAAGGTTGATTATTAGTAACATTTATCAACAGCCTCTCTCAGCTTCAGGCAATTACAGCTCATCTGCCATTCCTGCTCCCAGTTGTGCAAAACTGCCAGCCTCTTCCCTGCCCACCTTCTCTATTCCCCTCTCCCCTTTTTCTCCCATCTCCTCCCCTCAGCAGACAACCTGACGGAGGGCAGGAGGTGGGTGCCACCTTATGACTCACTGTCACTCGTATGGAGGGGGTCCGTGTGCATGCCTGGCACCTGTGCTCCCCAGCAGCAATCTTCATGTTGCAGAGTCTTGTGAAATCTGAATCTGATACTATCAGAACAGAGAAAAATCCCTGGAGCGGACACACGGGAACCCATGTCTCCCGGCTCCTGGTCGCATGATGCATTTTTAGTGGCACTGTGCTCCTTCCTGCTCCCAACTCAGTCTGTCCTCCCCTCCAGGGCTGAGACTAGGGCGAGGCTGCAGAAGCACTGACCTCAAGTACAACATTCAAGGGACCTTGAACAAGCTCAGTAATCAAGATAAATGATATTTCAATGCAGTATTTTTTAAACATCAAAATGAATGCAAAACACACACAACAAAATCAAAATTTTAATAAAGACAGGATACAACACTGGACTTGCAGGACTCAGCCTCACTTGCCTTACCCTAACTCCAGTCTTGTTTATCATGGACAGTTTTGCTTTGATTTGATGTAAGTATTAAATCTCTTGGCTGCTGAATTTTTTGGCAAATCTGTAAATTCTGCGCCCCAGGCGAGCGCTTCATTGAGCTCACCCTGGCGCTGGACCCGGTTCAGAGAGAGGAGCAGCCTTGCAGCCAGAGCCAGGCCAGAGGAGGAAAGGCTGCTCCTCTCTCTGAACCTCAGGCAGGGTGGCTCAGCTTCTCTCTTAGCAGGTGCCTGGGGCAGCAGGGGACCCAAAAGGCCCCTCCCTGGGCTTTCTTCCAGGGCGCTTTGCTTCCTCCATTCCATCCCACTAGACCTGCCTCAGCCGTCAGACACCTCAGAGAGGGCCTGCAGGTTGCCAGGGTAACTGCTGTGGTATTGGAGGACGGAATATGCTGGTCTTGCTCTGCTCCTAGAATCACGTCCAGCCAGAGCTGGATGAGTGCAGGCATGCCTGACAGTGTCCCTGACACGCTGATCTAAAACGTCGCTGGACATGTGTGGAGGTGGAGGACATTCCATGTACCTACATTCCTCCAGGGAGAGGACAGCGTGAGGCTGGAGGAAAACTGTGGTGATCTGTTTGTGACAGGGAGGTGAGACGCTGAAGTAGATACGCATGCTTGCTATCCAGCCTTCTGCAGAGGGTAGGTCTCATTCGCTGAAGGGCTTCTGTTCTGAGCAGGGTCGTCAGTGGGGGGCACACCTGTCACCAGAGAACACTGTCTCCATGCCTGTCCTCCCCTTGCTGTGCTCCACTAGTCTAAAAGGTAAACAGACATTTCAGACAGAGCTATGTCGAAGGGGTGCCTAAGATGCCAAATTATAGCTGGGACTTGAGACACTGTTACATCAAGGTCCAGGCCTAGGCCAGCTGGCCACTCAGCGTCCAGATGCCTGTCACATGGGGGGCCTGAGAGTCTCAGGCGACATGCATCGGAAGCACCTCTACCCTACCTGTTCTACTCTGTGATCTCCCTTCTAAGCCCCCACTGCAGCACAGAGCCAGCTGGTCACCCAGCCTAGCAGGAGTAAGTCATTCTACTTTCTCACAGATAGGAATATGTGATTCCTTTTCCTCCTATGCACCACTTACTGGGCCAGCGAATTCCCCTCTCTGAGCCCTAGGTTTCCCTTTTGTGAAATATCAACAATAGCATCCTTCTTAGAAGGTTGTGCTCACCATTAAAGGTACTAATGCGGCTGGGCGCGGTGGCTCACACCTGTAATCCCAGCACTTTGCGAGACCGAGGCGGGCGGATCACGAGATCAGGAGATTGAGACCATCCTGGCCAACAGGGTGAAACCCTGTCTCTACTAAAATACAAAATAATTAGCTGGGTGTGGTGGCGTGTGCCTGTAGTCACAGCTACTTGGGAGGCTGAGGCGGGGGAATCTGTTGAACCCGGGAGGCGAGTATGCAGTGAGCTGAGATCATGCCACTGCACTCCAGCCTGGTGACAGAGCAAGACTGTGTCTCAAAAAAATAAATAAATGCACTAATGCAAAGCACTGTGACAGACTGAAGAGTCATGTTCTGTGGGGCCCTGAAGGACAGAACTAGGACTGAAGGGAAGTGTGTTTGAGCTTTCAGTGAAGCGGCAATGGCCAACTGCAGAGATAGTGGGACTGCTCTGGGAAGAGCAAGCACCCTGATGCTCAGCATGTATATGAAGAGGTTTCATAGTCACCATCCAGCAGCTTAGCTTCAAAAGGGCTGCCTGCCCTGGGGAGCTATGACCCTTGAGAGATGCAGTTTATCCAGCCCTGAGGTTCTGTTTGACCATCTTTCCCCAGCTGTCCTCCAGGGTGTCATGGCACAAGCCTCAGCATGGGCCCCATGGTCCAACCTTAAGGTAAGAATGGACCTTCCTGGAGGAACCTGGCTTCATCTACAGCTGATAAGTTCACCTTTTTTCCTGGTCCACTTTCCTTAGTTTAACCCTATGACCAACCTGAGAGCTTTGGCAGGAAGGAGACCATCAGGGAGGATGCTATGCTTGAGAAAGTGCCGGCCTGAGTCTTGGAGGGGAAGTAGTGGGGCTGGAGGGAGGGAAGGGAGAGACAGGAGGCCATGTTGTCATCAGAGTTAAAGCCAGGGCCTGGTAGTAGATAAGGCTAGACACTTGGCAGGATCATCGGGCAGACTAAAGCAGCTTAGATTCTGTCCTGAGGCAGTGGGGGGATTTCGAAGGGTCTGAGTGGGCTGGGAGGACATGATCTTAGGAAGCTCACTCTGGTGCCAGTTGCAGGATGGATTTGAGAGGAGCAAGTTAGATGTAGACACCCATTATGATGCCAAGATCTGGGCAACAGACGGAGGTCTCAGCTCAGAAGTGACCTAGGGAAGGCGAGTGCATAGAATTGAGAGATGCTAAGAGGATGGCAACAGAAGTGCTTCATGATTGTCCAGATTGGCGGAGGAAGGTGGACAGGGAAAAGCGGAAAGCTACAATGGTGCCTCAAGGGGCTGAGTGATGTCACTCACAGAGACAGAATGTATAGAGTGAACGGTCAGACTGACAGGAAGTCTAAAACTGCATAACCCAATGTGCAGTGCTGTGGGACACACAGGGTGTCCAGAGAGCAGGTAGGCAGAGTTTACAAGAGGGCTGGGTCCACGATGCCAGCTTGGATATTCTCAAGGTAAGAGTTGTGGGACGCAAAGCCTTGTGAGTGGATGGGATCAACCAGGTGAACTTCAGGGGAAGCAAGGGGATGAGAGGCTGAGGACACAGACAAGCAAATCCTAGAGCTTCCATCAGTCCCTAGAAGGCACGATGTGTGCACCTCCCAGCACACAGCCTGAGCCCTAGCACAGCGCTGGCCACAGAGAGAGCAGCGGTGAATGTGTCCTCTGTGGTTCCTCCAGATGGGGCCTTTGTCCTCAGTGCACTTGGCTCTGCCTGGGTTGCTATAGTAACCCACAGAGGCAGGGAGACTTGGCCTCTGAGTTGCCATGGAAACCAGCAATTGGGTGTCCCTGCGTGGCATGGCGATTGAGACCTTGAGGATTCAGTCTGGTCCTGAAGGTTTGGGAGGGAAACTGTGACCAGCAGAAGAGTCCATGTCCTGATGAATTGGAAATGGTGATTGTTAGTCTGACTGTTGCCACGGTGATGAAGGGAGATACCCAAGTGGGCTTGTGCTGGTTTCAGTCCTGAGGCAAATACAGGAAATTTCAACAGGTCTTACTGTACAGCCCGAAGGGGGACCATCCCCCAAACCCACTCCATCCTCTCGCCACGATGGGGGCCAGGACACCTTTGCCTGCTCTCTGGGTTTCTTTCTTTGCCGAGACAGGGATTTTGTTCCCAGGAGGCACTCCCTGGCCCATGGGATCTCAGCATTCAAAGCAGCACAGGAAACCTGGGCCCCTGAAACGGGGCCACCGAAGAGACCGGTAAGCTTTCAACATCCTGCCTTTAGCCTGCGGGCCCCACCCCTGCCTCAGCTCCACCCTCCCACCCTCACTGACCTCACCCCTTTTCGGTTCCAAGTCCTCCCCTTCCCATTGGTGCTGCTCCCTCATCACCACGTGGGGCCACACAGGTCACCCCTCCAAACCCCTCATGCTCCAGACAGGTGATCAGGGAGGCTTCATTACTCCAGGAGCTGCCCAGGACCTTAGGGGTTTCCTCCGCCATGGGAGTAAGGGCCTCTCCCCTGGGCTGCAGGGCTCTGGCAGCTCCACACTCTGGCCCTCTGCCTCTTCTGGTGGGCTCCTCCTTCCAGCTTCTGCCTGTGCCCCCCACCCCCGAGTGCTTCATTCCCATGGCTCGGGTTGCCACTGCCCTCGTCTGGACTGCCTGCCTGCCTGCCATCCGGGGCCCACAGAGTGAGCACTCTGTGGAAGTCCCTCCACCCTGATCCGTCACATAACTCACCTACTGAGGCAGCTGAGACCAGGGCCCTGAAGGAGGCCTGAGTGACCAGGTCTGGTCAGGCAGCAGGCAGGGATGATGAGGTGAGGCTGCAAGGGTGTGGAGAGTCACCCCTTCTTTTCCTCTTCAGGAGAACAACCAGGAGGAAGTACTGGAAGGAAGGAAGGGAGATCGCTCGGTGAGCTGGAGGGGAGGAGGGCGCCAGCCCTGGGAAAGGGCCAACCACAGGAGACTGCAAGGGAGGTGGGAGGAGGACAAGGGTGGCTCGGGCCACGGACCCCATATGCGCCCGGGGGTGCATGTGTGGAATGGGATTTCGGGGAAGGCGTGACCACTGGGCAAAGCCTGCTCTTACTGTGTGTGACTGCTGTGGCCTTGGTTTGTCCTCCTGGATTCTCCTGTGGTCTTTTTGCCCTGACTCTAGCTGGGCGGTGCTGATGAGCAGCCCCAGAGGCCTGGGCTCTGTTCACCAGCCTGTCCTGGGATTCTCAGCCAGGCGTTCTCCCAAAAGAGGTGTCCTCTACATGTGGTTGCACCACAGTCCTAGGACCACACAGGGAATCATGGTGGCAGAGCCTCCAGCCCCTATGCCTTCCCGTTGCCCAAACACTCAGAGGTGGAGATGCCCCACTCCAGGCTGCCTTCTACCGTCTCGAGGTGGGTCTTACCTAAGGCTCCTGACCAGGACTTCATTTATCATTTATGCATGTTGGGGTCCCAAGGATATGTTTCTTGGCCCACAGGATGGTCATAAACAACTGCCCCTTGAAGGAGGGGGTGCTGCCTTGTGTACAGATGAGGCAAGATGGCAGGATCCTGTCCCCAGCTGCAGAATAGCTGCTGAGTGTCCCCAACACCTGGGAAGTCTGCCTGTCCTTCCAAGGGACCAGGCCAGAGGAACCGGGGGCACCTGGGTCTCGCTTTGCCTCCTCGCGGATGTCAGTTCCGGCTTTCTGATGGGGTTTGTGATGATGGTGCCCTAAAAGGGAAGTTCTGTGGAGAGCCAGGGGTCTCGGGTGTGGCCTTCGTGGCAGGGGCCCTGCTGCTCTCCTTTCCTACACACGGCCTCAAGCCAGGTTGACTTTTTAGCCTAAAGAAAATCTCGTGAAGAGAAAGATGGTGGTGTGGGGGAGGGTGTATCACTTGAGCCTACTTCACAGGCTCTTGGGAAGGAGCAGGAGGAGGAGGAGGGGTGCAAGTAGTGAACCCCAAAAGGATGACTCTGCTGTGATGACTCTTAGTGAGGCTTCAGACTTCAGCTCCTTTGGCGTGTGCAGCTGGTGTGTTCTGAGTGATGTTAAGCTGATGACAGCCTCCTTCCTGAACCCACTGTCAAGGCTGCAAGGAGTTTTTGAGATCCCACAGCCAACCCCTCATGTAACAGGCAAAACAGGCCTCAGGTTCTGAACCAAGGTCACACTGCAGGTTCGTGGTAGACTCAGAACTAGAACACAGGCCCCCTGCTCAGGGCTCTTTCTCTGCACTGCAGGTGAGGGAGCCAGCGTCACTGCGTGGGAGTCAGGGGGCTTCTCAGGAGTGAGTAGTCCTTTGGCTCTGACCTTGCCTCATGTGAACGGGGGCTCTGAGCATAGTGTGGACTGCATATCTACAGCTGATGGCTGCCTGGCAGGGACTCTTGGCCACACTGGGTTTCTGGGCTAGCTCATTTCTGGGATTTGGTACCTCTCTACTTCATGTTGAAAGGCTCTGCCAGTATCCCTTAATATCAGGTAAAACTGCACAATTCAAGATGGTGCCAACAAGCCTGATGTTTCCCCCATGGTGATATAGAGCTGTAAGCAGGGAGGTGAGAAGCCATGCATCTTTGGGGTTGAGGGCTGACTTATAGGAGCCTATCTCTGTAGGTTTGGAATAGTCATAATTAATGGGAAAGTTAATGGTCTAGCCACTTAGGGCTATAGCAAAGCAAGAGAACCTTGGCTTATTGTCTTTAACTTGAAGGATATCATCTCCCTTTCATCCACCCATTACTTGGCATCTTGGGATCGTTTGAAACTGTTCCACATTTCATGTACCTCCTGTGCATTCTGTCTCCCGAACCTCCACTATGTCTGTTCATAGAGACCTCAGGCCCCTGAGCCCTAGTTTTTCTCCTCACTCTGAATCAACTCTTGTTCCTGTCCTATCCGAGCTCTATTGCCTGTCACTTCGGCTGCCCGCCATTCACCACCTGCCCTCTTGGTCTCCTACCTTGACCTTAGAACATGGTAACTGCCTGCTTTCTTTAGTCCTGGTTTAAGGGGGTGGGGGGAATTCCTTCGTGAATTGACATTAGTCCAAATTCAGGGTCGACAGCCTCCAGCAAGCCGCCAGCAATGCCCAGCAGTCCTGTAACCTGGGCCTGCTACAGTTCCTCCACAACTATTTCAAAGCTCTCACATTACCCTCTACAGAAAGTCATCAGAAAGGTTAAAAAAAAAAAAAACCCTAATTATTGGGACATAATTCATATACCATACAATTTGCCTATGTTTAGTGTACAGTTCAAAGGTTTTAAGTTGCATGACCATCACTGCTATCTATTTTAGAACATTTTCATTACTCCCCGTGATGAAAACCCATGCCCATTTGCAGGCTCCCCTTTTCCTACACCCGCCAGCCTTAGGCAACCACTAATCTATTTTCTGTCTCTATAGATTTGCCTATTCTGGACATTGCATATAAATGTAATCACGTAATATTGGTCTTTTGTAACTGACTTCTTTCCTTAGTATAATATTTTCTAGTTTCATCTATGTCATAGCAGTTATCAATATTTCATTTCTTTTTATTGCTAAATAACATTCAATTATATGAGTAAACCACATTTTATCCATTCATCAATTGATGAACATTTGGGTGTTTCCACATTTTAGCTATTATAAATAATGCTGATATAAATTCTTGTGTCCAGATTTTTATATGAGCATATATTTTCACTCCTTGGGTATATGCCTAGGATCTGTGTCCAGCCTTTTGAGGAACTCTCAGACTGTTTTCCTAAGTGGTTGCTGCTTTTTACATTCCCACTAGCAGTGTATGAGGGTCTTAGTTTTTTTCACATTCTTGCCAATACATGTTATTATCTGTAATTTTAAGTATAGTCATCCTAGTGAGTGTGAAGTAGTATCTCATTGTGGTTTTGGCTTACATTTCCCTGATGACTAATGATGACTAACAATGTGCTTATGGACCATTTGTATATCTTCCTTGGAAAAATGTCTGTTTATATCTCTTGTCCATTTTTTAAATTGGGTTGCCTTTTTATTATTGAGTTGTAAGCATTCTTTATATATTCTAGATACAAACAAGATGCTTATCAGATATATGGTTTGCAGATATTTTGTTCTATTCGGTGGTTGTCTTTATGGTGTCCTTTGCAACACAAAATATTTTACATTTTTATGAAGTCTAATTTATCTAGTTTCCTTTTGTTGCTTGTGCTTTTGGTGTCATATGTAAGAAACCATAAGATTTCTTACAAAGGTTTTTCCTATGTTTTCTTCTAAGAGCTTCATAGTTTTGGCTCTTCCATTTAGGTCTTTGATTCATTTTTAGTTAATTTTGTCATTGGTGTGAGCTAGGGGTCCCAGCTCATTCATTTGACTATGGATATTCAGTTGTCCCAGCACCATTTGGTGAAAAAAACCATTTTACCTCCATTGAATGGTCTTGGTATCCTGTTGAAAATCAGTTGACCGTAAATGTAAATTTATTTCTGAGCTCTCAATTCCACTGCATTGACCTATATGTCTGTCTTTATACCACTACCACATTGCCTTGACTACAGAGCTTTGTGGTAAGTTTTGAGATCAGGGTGAGTTCTCCACCTTTGTTCTTTTTCAAGGTTGTTTGGCTATTCTGTATCCCTTAATTTTTTCTTACAAATTTTAGGATCAGCTTGTCAATTTGCACAAACAAGCCAGCCAGTATTCTAATGGAGATTGGACTGAATCTGTAGATCATTTTGAAGAGTATTGCCGTCTTAATAATATATAGTCTTCTGATCCGTAAACATAGGATGTCTTATTTACTATTTAGGTCTTCTTTAATTTCTTTCAAAGAAGTTTGTAGTTTTTGTGTATAATATTGCATGTCTTTTTAAAAGTTTTTTCCTCAATGATTTATTCTTCTTGATTCTTTTGTAAATTGAATTGTTTTCTTAATGCAAGCGTATCGAACTATAACATTTTGTGTGATGATCTTGTATCCTACAAACTTGCTGAACTTATTAGTTACAGTTTTTTAGTGGATTACTCAGTTTTCATTACACAAGATTATGTCTTGTATGAGTAGAGATAGTTTTACGTGTTTCTTTGTAATCTGGATGCCTTTTGTTTCATTCTATTGCCTCATCATCTTGGCTAAAGCCCCCAGTACAAGGTTGAATACATTTGTCTAGAATGGGCATCTGCCCCCTTTTTCTGGCTGCTCTTAAAATTTTCATTTGATCATTGGCTTTCAACAATTGATTATACAATGTCTTGGTATGGTTTTCTTCATGTTTCTTCCACTGAATGTCTTTTGAGTTTCTTGGATATGTGGTGTTCATTAAATTTGAAAAAAACATGGGGCATTATTTTTTCTAATACTTTTTTCTGCCTTTTCCCCTGAAACTCCAAGTATGTGTATGTTAGCTTGCTTAATATTTTTACAGAGTTCATTGATACTCTGGTTTTCATTTTTCAGCATTTTTTCTCTCTGTGTTTTATTTTGAAGTATTTCTACCTATGTATTTGAATTCATGGATCTTTTTTTGCAGTGTCTAATTCCATGAAGCATATTTTTTATTTTAGATCCTGTGTTTCTAATCTCTAGAAGCTTGACTTGCATCTTAATTATATCTTTCATTTCTCTTCTCATCATAGTCATATTTTCCTCTACCTTCTTTACATGGAGTAAGTTTATAATAGCTCTTTTAACATTTTTGTCTGCTAATTCTGTCATCTGTGTCATTTCTAGGTATCTTCCTACTTGTGCTGTTTTTACCCACAATACTTCTAACACTAAATGTGTGGTTTCTTTCCACACCAACAACCAATTTGGCAACTCTCTGGATGCCAACTGAGAGTCCTGCAATTTAGTTGAATTCTGGTACTATTATAACTGCGGTTAATGCAGACCCCACAGGTTAGGGGCTCAGTCTTGCAACACTTCACCCATTTCATAAGTCCCAGGTTGCCACCTGTCCTTCTGGCCAACCGGCTATAAATTGGGGGTTCCTAGGACCCCTTCTCAGGTATAAGCATTTGCTAGAATGGCTCACAGAAATCAGGAAGGCACTTTATTTACTATTTACTGGTTTATTATAAAGGATACAACTCAGGAACAGCCAAATGGAAGAGATACCTAGGGCAAGGCATGCAATGGCGTGGAGCTTCCGTGACTTCTCCAGGTGTCCCACCTCCCCAGCACCCTGATACGTTTACCTGCTGGGAACTCTCCAAACCCTGTCATTTAGGGTTTTATGGAGGTCCTGTTACATAGGCACAATTGATAAAATCATTGACCATTGGTGAGTGAACTCAATCTCTAGCCCTTCTCCTTTCTCCGGTGGCTTAGGGGTGGGCTGCAAGTTCTAATCCTCTATTCACATGGTTGGTTCCTCTGGCAGCCAGCCCCCATCATTAAGCTATCTAGAAGCCCACTAAGAGTCCCCTCATTAGAATAAACTCAGGTATGGTTGAAAGTGGCTTATTGAGAATAAAAAAGATGCTCCTATCATGCAAGAACTTCCAAGGGTTTTAGAAGCTCTGTGTCAAGAACTGAGGACACAGACCAAGTATCTGTTTCTTATTGTGTGCACTAGTGATTGATTTTTCTTCTAGTTATGCATCCTCTTCTCTTCCTTTTTTGAATGCCTGGGTGATTTTTGATTAGATGATAGATGTTTTGGATTTTACAATGTCGGGCTTTGTTTTATCCTTTAAATAGTTAATGTTGGGCTTTGTTCTGACAAACAATTAAGCTGCAGGTTGAGTATCCCGAATATCCACAGGTTGAGTATCCCGAATATTCAAAACCCGAAATGCTCCAAAATCTGAAACTTTTTGAGAGCCAATATGATGCTCAAAGGAAGGGCTCATTGGAGCATTTCAGATTAGGGATGCTGAACCAGTAAGTATAATACGAAGTCCAAAATTTGAAAAAAATTAAAAATCTGAAACACTTCTGGTCCCAGGCATTTTGGATAAAGGATATTCAACCTAAATCTGGAATCAGTTGGATCCTTCTGGGGTTTTCTTTTAGGCTTTGTTAGGGAGGTCCAGAGTAGCCCTTAGCTGAGGGCTAACTAAGTTGGCCTCACTACTAAAGAGTGCTCCTCTGAGGACCCTCCCTGATCTGATGTTCCGTGTACTAGGAAGTCTTTCTACTCCGACCTGTTGGAACACAGAGTATTCCCAGCCCTCTGTGAGTTTCTGAGATTGCTCTGCTTACTTCTCTCTGGTGGTTCATTCCCCAGCCTTGGGTCCTTTTCTCACATGCATGTGCAGATCAGTGCTCAGCCAGAGATGAGGGAAGCCCTCTACAGGCCTCTGAAGCACATTTGTGCATTCTCTCTCTCCCCTCCCTCCATCCCTCCCTCTCTTTCCCAATCTCTTGCTCTCTCACTCTCTAGCTCTTTCTCCTGGAAACTCTCTCCAGGGAGTAATCAGGGCACTCGCAGGGCTCACCTTCTTTGCTTTCTTTCCTCCAGATCATTGCCTTGCACTGCCCCTTGTCCAATGTCTGAACTGTTGTTTCATCTATTTCACCTGATTTTTAATTGTTAAGGCAGAAACATAAATCTAGGCCCTGTTATTCCATTGTGACTGAAGGCAGAAGTCTCTCCTTAGTTTTAGGCTCACCATTTTAAGTGCTTACCGTATATTCCCAACTGGATATCACACAGACCCCTCAAACTCAATGCATCCAAACTAACATCTTCTCTCACCAATCTGTCCCTCACCTTCTACTTCCTATCTCCTGGGTGAAACCCAGTCCCAAATCTTAAAGGCCACCATGACCTTTTCTTCACCATTCCCTGATATTTAAATAAAATCCTTTCTGTTTCATATTCTTTGTTAGTCCCAAATCTCCACATCTCTTTCTTTCTCTCTGGCCACCAGATCACCTAGGTCCTCAGATGATCAGTCTAAGTGACTATATAGCAGCCTGCAAACTGCCTCTTTGCCTCCAGGCTGTCTTACTCCAAGCCATGGGCCACACTGTAGCCAGAGTCATTTTTCCAAAGCACAGCTGGGATCATATCATCCCCCACTTAATGTTTTTCAATGGATTCTCTAAAGCAGGGGTATCCAATTTTTTTGACTTCCCTGGACCACATCTGAAGATGCAGAATTGTCTTGGGCCACACATAAAATATACTAGCACTAACAACAGCAGATTCACTTTTTTAAAAATCACAAAAGATTTCATAATATTTTAAGAAAGTTTACAGATTTGTGTTGGGCCACACTCAAAGCCATCCTGGGCTGCATGTAGCCTGCAGGCCACACGGTGGATAAGCTTGCTCTAAAGCTTTAGCACAGAGCCCCACACTCTTAGTGGAGACAAAAGGCTCTTTACTATCTGGTTCCTGTTACATTCTCCGGCATCTTCTCCTCTCCTGCCTCTCCCCACTGCCAGCTGCACCAACCTCCCAAACTCACGGACTCTTTTCCATTTGTGGGCTTCACCTGTGGCTCCTTCCATATGTAATGCTGTTCCCTGTCTTCACCTGGTAAACTTCTCATCAGCCTTCAAGACTTGGTATCATCTCCTCCAGGAAGCCTAGTCAGATGTCCTCAATCACATGCAGTGCTAAACTCTATCACAAGTCTTAGTAAATTTACATCAATCATGATTCTATCTGAACCTACTACTGGGCTGTGATTTCCCTGAGGTAAGAACGCGTCTTGCTTGTCTCAGGACCCTCAGCAGAGAGCCATGCACAAAGTAGGTCCTCATTGTCAGTGCACTGGGTGAAGGAATGGAGGTGTGGAGCCATGGCTGGTGGAAATGCAATCCAAGGCCAACTGCCCTCAAGTGGCCTGAAGTCCCAATAGCAGAGGGGCTGCATGCAGCAGGGCATTCCTCCTAGATTCCAGGAAATGTTGGGCTTGAGGGTTTGTGCTACCTGCCTGCAGTACGGCACAGGGGCTAGACTTAAGGACCTTGCTGTTGCTGCAAATGAAACCTCTTGTTTCAAAGGAACCCTGATGAATCATCCAAACCTGCATGGAGCCTGAGCCCTAGGGAGGGTCCTTGGGGTGACTGGGCTTTAGGTTTCTCAGCCATGCCATCTCCTGCATATGGGTTAGAAATTGTACCACAAAGAGCCTGATGATGCATCATAGGACATTTTTCTTGAAAAGAGATTTTAGAATAGGATGTGATGAAGGTCTTTGATAACTGTGACATGCCACTATGCAATATAGCTCTGCTAGGAAGGGTCCCATTTGCTCATCCATTTCAATAATTGTTTGTATCCTTTACTGTCATTTGATTAAAAGCATCATGAAGGCAGGGCCGTGTCTTTTTTTTTTTTTTTTTTCATTGTTGTGTCCTCAGCCTACAGTGTATGTACACAGTGAGCACTCAATAAATAATTTTCAAAAGAATAGTAATAGCCAACATTTGTTGAGGACTTATACCACACAGGGTTCTAAGCCATTTACACATGTTAACTCGTTTAATAGTCACAGTAACCCTGTGAGATGAGTACTATTATCATTCTCATTTTGTAGATGAAAAAATAGACACATAGTGGTTAAGTAAATTGCCTGAGGTCACATAGTTGACACCTGGTGAGGCAAGCTTTCAAACAGTTCATAAATGAATGAATAAGTGAATGAATATTTTAATTTAAAGAGTAAAAGGGACTACAGTAGTTGAAGGTGTGTTTTAGATTTTTTTTAAGAGATGAAGTCTTGTTCTGTCACTCAGGCTGGAATGTGGTGATGCGATCATGGCTCACTGCAGCCTAGAACTGGGCTCAAGTGATCCTCCCACCTCAGTCTACTAAGTACCTGGGACTGTGGGAAGATGCCACCAGACCCAGCTAATTTTTTTTGTTTTCTTTTTTGTGGACACAGGGCCTCATTATGTTGCCCAGGCCAGTCTGGAACTCCTGGTCTCAAGCAATCCCCTCAACTTGGCCTCCTAAAGTGCTGGGATTTCAGGCGTGAGCCACCATGACTGGCTGAAAGCTGTATTTTTTAAGACAATCATCAGAGCATTAGACTTTCCATAATTTGGACTATTCATACTCAGTATCAATTAATATATTTCTCTATATAATATGTAATGTTATATAATTATATATAACATTAAATATAACGTGCAATTAAGTATGGTAATATTATATATAGCACATCTGATTATGACATTACTGCATGCCAGGCTCTGTATTATTTTACATACCTTATCGTATTTAATATTCATAATTCTATCAAAGAGATATGAGAATCCCTGTGAATTCCCATGGTATAGCTAAGGCTCAGAGTGGTTAACCTCAAAGACAGAGAGCTTCCTGCAGAGCAGGGTTTGAACCCAAGTCTATTTGACTCCATATTTGTGCTCTTACCCACTTTGTCATCCTCTCTCTTCTCTAGTCTGCCCAAAGCATAGACTACCTTGGGCTTTCCAAATTCTTGCCCTTCTAGGAGGCTACCAAACCCTATGGCATAGTCTTCATTTCACAGCCCAACCCAAGGGGGACTTTCAGTGCCCCAGGCAGGTTTTCCCAGCCCCTATCCAGCAGGAATTGCTGAGGCTTCCACAGCTCAGACCCTGTGGTATGTAGTCCTGGTATTTTAGAACTCAAAGGGTGGCATATTGGAGGTCATCCTAGACCAACTAAATCAGAGTCACTGGGAGTAGGGCCCAAGAATCTGAATTTTAAATAGCTGTCCAGGCAGATTTGAGAACCACTGGCTGAGGCCCAGGAAAGAACAATGGGTACTCCTCAGGAAAAGAAGCAGTGGCTTCTTGCCCAGACCACCTTCATAGCACCTTTTAGAACCATGGTGCATTATGTAGGGGGTGTGTGTGTGTGTGTGTGTGTGTGTGTATATCACATTAATTTTTTAAAAACTGCATATTCATTGTAGTAAATTTGGAATATATAAAACAATATAAGGAAGAAAAATAAGATGACCTGTGGTCCCAACACCCAGAGGTAATTCCTGTTGACATTTTCATCTTTAAATTTTTGATTGAAGTATATATAGTATACATGGAAATACACAAATTATAAGTGGACAGCTTATGATGAATTTGCACAGCTGAACACAGTCATGTTAACACTACCCAGACCAAGAAACACAACATTGCTTGCACCCTAGAAGCCAATCTTGAGCCCTCTTCTGATAAATGCAGCTTCCCAAAGCAGTGATCCTGACTCTTAACATCATAGATTAATTTTGACTGTGTTTGATATTTATGTAAGTGGGATAATTTATGATCTACTCTTCGAGTCTCGTTTATTTTGTTCAATATTAATTTGCAAGGTACATGTATGTCAGGCATGTAGTTATATAGTAGTTTATTTATTGCTGTATAGTATTCCATTGTGTGACTGTTGCAGTTTGTATATGCATTCTACTGTTGATGGGCATTTGGGAAGTTTAAAGTATTTGGCAATTATGAATAGTGCTGCTATGAACATTCTTGTACATATCTTTTGGTGCATGTGTGTATGTGTTTCCATGGGGTATGTACCTAGGAGTGGAACTGCTGAATCTATGTTCCATTCTAGTGGATGCTGCCAAAGTTTTCCAAAATGGTTATACCAGTAACTTTCACCAGCAATGTATGAATCCAGTTGTCCCGTATCCTCACCAACACTTGGTCTCCTCTGTCTTTTTATTTTAGCTGTTCTGGAGAGTGTGTTGTGTATGGTCTTGTGTTTTCACTTTACATTTTCCTGGTGAATAATGACGTTGAGCATCTTTTCATTCATGTACTTCTTTTTAATCTTTTACTTATCCACCCACTATTGGTAACCCTTAATTCATTTTTTAAAAAAGTAAATAAGGCCAAAAAACTTTCCATAAATAAAATATCCTGGTTAAAGTACTATTTTATTTTCCCCTTCAGTGAAGTCTGTCATCTTAAAAAAGAGTAGCATCAGGCCGGGAGTGGTGGCTCACGCTTGTAATCCCAGCACTTTGGAAGGCCAAGGTGGGTGGATCACTAGATCTGGAGATTCAGACCATCCTGGCTAACATGGTGAAACCCCGTCTCTACTAAAAATACAAAAAAATTAGCTGGGCATGGTGGCGCATGCCTGTAATCCCAGCTACTTGAGAGGCTGAGGTAGGAGAATCACTTGAACCCGGGAGGTGGAGGTTGCAGTGAGCTGATATCGCACTGCTGCACTCCAGTCTGGGCAACAGAGCGAGACTCCATTTCAAAAAATAATAATAATAATGGTAATAATAAGTAGCATCTAACTAGAAGACCTTAAAGAAAATGTGTTTCTGCTGTCCTGTCTCTTAACTCTTTCTTCTTATGCTTTCGACAACCTCTTAACTTTTACTGGTTCCACAATAAAATTGCATCCTTTTGGGGGATGTGATCTCATGAGACAGTTGCGCACATATTCTCCAGACAGAGACCAGTGGAACCATTAGGACAGAGGGAAAGCTTAAACTCAAGGTGAGACAGGCAACTTTCAAGTTTCTAATGCCCAGGACTAGTCTAGTCAGGAGGGGAGCCCAGGGCGTGGAGTTGGGAGTGTCTAAGAGTGGATGCTGAAAATTAAGTTGTTTTTTATTTGTTTTGTGTGTTGCTCTTTGTTACTTAAAAAAAAGAAGGGGGCTTAAATTCTTAGGTACTACTTTGAAAAGAATCTCGGGTGTTACATGAAAAAAATGTGCAGTATGAGTTAGTTCACAAGTGGCAATTATGGATGTTTGTGTGTGCCTATATCCAAACGAAGTTGTGTAAACTGTTTTGTCATCTAAATTTTTCATGTAACATACTTTCCCATATTGTTAAATATTATTGAACAAATATTGTTTTTAATGGCTATATAATAGCTCTCTTATGGATTTGTTGAAATTTAATCATTCCTTTATTCTGGTTATTTCCATAATTTCTAAATTCTCAATGATGAATATATTTGTACATAAACCTCTATACTCTTATGATTGTTTTCTTAGAATAGCTTCAGAGAAATGAAATTAATGGCTCAAAAAGAATGAATCTCTTTAAAGTTCTTTGATATGTTCATATTATCACATTTCTTTCCAGAAAGGCTATCAATCCACTCTGTCCCCGGCAGCATCTGAAAGGCCACCCTCACTACGTATTCGCCAGCTTGGCACTCACTTAAATTGCAGTGTTTCTTGCCATATAGAAGATGGTGATTTTTACCTAATAAACTTTTGTGGTTTCTGGATATAGGAACATGCTTAGAAAAGCTCCCCACTCCCTGCACATGACTAGAATAATACTCTCTAACATTTTCTACTTATAGTTTTCTTTTGTTTTGTTTTGTTTTTTTTTTTTCTGTGATGGAGTCTCGCTCTTGTTGCCAGGCTGGAGTGCAGTGGCGCAATCTCGGCTCACTGCAACCTCCTCCTCCTGGGTTCAAGTGATTCTCCTGCCTCAGCCTCCTGACTAGCTGGGATTACAGGTGCCCGCCATCACACCCAGCTAATTTTTATATTTTTAGTAGAGATGGGGTTTCACCATGTTGGCCAGGCTGGTCTTGAACTCTTGACCTTGTGATCTACCTGCCTCAGCATCCCAAAGTGCTGGGATTACAGGCGTGAGCCACTGCACCTGGCCTAGTTTTCTTTTTTATGATAAATCTTTGCTCCTCTGTTATTTGTTTTTGTATGTGATATAAAATAGGGATATAACTTTATTTGCCCCAATAGAGATATAACTTTATTTACATTGTCCCAAATGGATATCTCTAAGCCACTTGCTAAATAATTCAATGTTTCTTCAATGTTTTGAAAGGGCATCTTTATTGTAAACCAATTTCCTCTATAGACATGGAATTATTTCTGTACCACATCGGTCCATTGGTCATTCTCATATCAACACAACTGTTTTTGGTACAGATTCCTAGTACAGATGAATTATTGCAGATTCATAGCACAGTTTGATAACTGGCATGGCAAATGCCCCCTCATTCTTTTACTGTTACAAAATTGTCTTAGCTAACTTGGAAAATTGGCTTATTTTTCCAGATGAATTTTGGAATAAATTTGTCCAGTTGAAAAAATATTCTGCATTTGTGATTACAATGGGATCACACCTGTCAATTTATTTGACAAATTGCAGTTTCCTACAGGAACTGAGGATGCATCTCCTTTATCAAGGATGTTAATATAAGTAAAAATTTATAGTTTGTTTTATTATGTATAGAATTGTAGTTTGTTTTCACGTATGTCCAAGACATTTCTTATGAAGTTTCCCTAGATAGGTTATTTTTTTCTATTGCTTGTGTGAATAGGACCTTTTAAATTATATTTTTAAATTCGATGTTTCTGATATTTAGAAAAACCATTTATTTATGGATAGTTATTGTGTATTAATCAATGCCATTGACCTATTCATTAGTTCTAATAGTTTTTCAGTTATTTTTCCTATATTTTGCTAGGTAGACACAGTTGGACAAGCAAATAATGATCAGTTTATTTTTATCTTCTTTTCTAATAATTATGTAAAAAAATTAATTATTGCATTGGCTAGAACTTATAAAACAATGTTTAGGCTGGGTACAGTGGCTCACGCCTGTAATCCCAGCACTTCAGGAGGCTGAGGTGGGCAGATCACTAGGTCAGGAGTTAGAGACCAACCTGACCAACATGGTGACACCCCATCTCCACTAAAAATACAATAATTAGCCAGGCGTGGTGGCGTGGGCCTGTAATCCCAGCTACTCAGGAGGCTGAGGCAGGAAAATCGCTTGAATCCGGGAGGCGGAAGTTGCAGTGAGCTGAGATCATGCCATTGTACTCCAGGATGGGTGACAGAGTGAGACTCTATCTTAAAAAAAAAAAAAAAAGTTCAGTTATATTCTTTATCCTGTCAATTACACTTCTGTTCTTAGTTTACTGATACATTTCTTTTAACCAGAAATGAGTGCTGACTTTTATCCAAGACCTTTTTGGTATCTGTTACTTAATGATAAATGTCATTAGGCTTATTAATGTGATATATTATATAAACAGTGTTACTCATATATAAACCATCTTTCCAGTTCTGGAAATGGAATGAGCTCTATATGGTGCATGTTACATTTTTCATTCAACTTACTTCTAGGTTTGATTTGTTAATATTTGATTTAGAATGCTAAATATATTTTTAATAAGTAAGGCTATCAAGTAGTAGAGTTTTAGGGTTTTTGGAGAGTCAGATTTTTACATCAGGGTTTGATTACCTTACAAAATTAGTTGGTTGCATCTCATCTTTTTTTGTGTATTGCTGAGTGATTCCTCTACCTCCATAATTGTCTGTTTTCAAAAGTTCGAAATACTTGTCCCAAAATTCATCTTGGTCTGGCAGATCACAAGGTCAAGAATTCGAGACCAGCGTGACCAACATGATCAAACCCCATCTCTACTAAAAATACAAAAATTAGCTGGGCGTGGTGGTGCAGGCCCAGCTACTCAGGAGGCTGAGGCAGGAGAATCACTTAAACCCAGGAGGAGGAGCTTCCAGAAGTAGGTGGGCATCCTTGATTGGGTTAAGGGTGCTGGGGAGAGCAGGAAGGAGCTGGCTGCTGGGGCCTTCTGAGGCTGGGTCTGACAGACAGAGGTGTTTAGCCAGCAGTCCTGTCCTGCCCTTCTCAGCCCTCTCAGGTCCTCCCTGCACCTCAAGCCAGGGTCTGACCTCCAGGGAAGCAAGCTGTCACCCCAAGGAAGTACACCCCAGCTTTCCTGCCTCTTGCTACCAGGACACCTCTCACTGCTCCTTAATCCAGGGCATGGGCTCAGAGGGCTGGCTGGGGTCTCCTGACCTGGAATGCAGTGCCTATGGGAATGCCTCAAGTGTGTGAGCTCTGTGTGGGGGTGGCATGAGTGGGTCTGGGTGCCAGGAGTGATTACCCTTATCTCGTCTCCTGGTAAGTCGTGGAGGTTTGGGGAGTTCCTTCAGACCCCCAGTAAGTGTAGATAAATGATGGGCACGTGTGTGTGGTGCCCATGCTCCACATGTGCTGACAGGGGGAGGCAGGGGGATGTCTGGAATGTCAGTGGGGTGTAGTGGGCAGGGTGAGGCCTCCATTTCTGTGTTAAATGCCTGGGGGAGAGGGGAAGGTATTTGGTGCAGTACATGTGAATACAAAGTATACAAAGGGGTTTCGGGTACATATGTGCATGCGAGCCTTTGCGGGGTGTGGTCGGGTACGTAGGTGGGGCTGCGTGTGAGACAGAGTTGGAGGAAAATCTGTCTGTGGCGTGCCTGAGGTGATGTGTGTGCAGGTCAGCTTGTCTCTGGGTGGTATATGGGGTGATATGTTATTGTGCGTGGTGTGGTTTGAGAGGGTGAGGGGTATGCAGGCATGTCCCCAAAATCAGTACATGGTGTGTGTCAGGTAAGGTGTGGGGGGCAGTGATGGGAGTGAACTATAGTGTGTGTCGGGGAAGGGCTAGTGGGCCCTTCATTCTCCCCACACCTCACAAATGTTGGGAGGTACTATTTTCCCCCTTAAAGTTGAGGAACCTGGAGCCCACAGAGAGGACACAAGCTGGCTGGGTCACATAGCAGCATCTGTTAGACTCTCAGGATCCCACCTCTGGCAGCTCACAAGCTAGACTCTGAGGGCTGAGGAGGGGACTGGCCCTCTGGGTAATGGCAGTGATTGGGGGGTCCCATTCAGTTCTTTTGGGTGACTGTCCTGGAACAGGCCCACAAACAGCCCACGAGAATCAACTGTGCAATAAAGGGAAATGCTGTTAAACATACCTGTTATTAAGGATCAAACTGGCCATGCACATGACTCATGCCTGTAATCCCAGCATTCCTGGACCAAACTGACGGTCAGGTTGCTTATTCTCAAGGCCCAATAACTAGATGCAGATGAACTGGGAGAGAAGGGAGTTTTTATTTCTGTGACTGGTTACAGGGAGAAGGCCTGAAAATTATCCCCAGACCAACTCAAAATTACAGTCTTCCAGAGCTTATATACCTTCTAGGCTATATGTAAGTGTGCATTCATCTAAAGACATAAGTGATTAACTTCTTGTTTTTTTGCTTGATTGATTTGGCTATTAAAACTTGTGTTTGCTTCATGTAACTTCTTTCAAGCTATAACTAAGATCTGAGTCCTCCATACCTTCCTCTGGAGCCTCAGTAAATTCACTTAATCTAAATGGGTCCAGGTGCTTATCTTGTCTCCTGCTAAGCCATGGAGATTTGGGGAGTTCCTTCAGACCCCCAATAAACTTGTTTGTGGAGGTCTGGGGAGTTTCTTCAGACCCCCAAGAAAACTCGTTTAATCTTAAACAGATCCTGTTAAGAATTCCTCCATTATTTTGTCATGTTTTAAGGCCCAGGAAAAGCCTAGGCAAAACTCTTGGTGGGCTTTTGTTACATTCCAGGCTTTGTATAAGGACAGTGGTTCTATCAGCGTTTAATATTTAACTTAACCACTCAGTCAGTACTGAAACAGTTGTTATGGATGCCTGTGTTAGTGAGACATGGCCTACCACACCAGCACTTTGGGAGGCCAAGGCGGGAGGATTGCTTGAGGCTGGGAGTTCGAGGCCAGCCTGGGCAACATGGTGAGACCCCCATCTCTACAAAAAAAATACAAAAATTAGCCAGGCACAGTGGCACACACCCATAGTCCCAGCTACTGGGAGGCTGAGGTGGGAGGATCGCTTGAGCCTAGGAGATCGAGGCTGCAGTGAGCTGAGATCACACCGCTGCACTCCAGCCGGGGCTACAGAGCAAGACCCTTTCTCTCTCAAAAAAAAAGAAGCCGTATAAATTTAACATTAAATAAATTATGTTTACAAAGGTAATATACTGAAAACTCACCACTTCCTATTCAATTTACTGCCTTTCCCTGCGCCTGTCTGTTGTATCTGAACTGCCACATGACCGTGCACTGCCAAGCATCTCCTCCCACCTCTGCGCTTAGTCACATCACAGATGGGCCATGGAGACGGCGGCTAGAGCAGGGAAGTCAACAGGTGCTGCACATGAAGACCTGATTTATTTTGTTGATAGTCTAAACCTAAGAAAGTGATGGGAAAAAAATTACTAATGCAAATTAAATTTTAAGTGTGATATGTTTATAGCTGCTACATCGTGAATAGCGGAAAACAAATATTTGTTTTTCTGTATTCCCAAACTCTTAACCTATTCTGCAGAGAAGTCACTCAGACCACCAGTGAAGGAGTGAAGTCTTTGTGGCTTCACTTTCAACTTGCTTGTTAACATAAATGAAAATATCAAGCAACATTAAGTTGGAACTACACTCACTTGTCATTGCAGCCATAGGCTGGCTACCGATAAAGAGTTAGGCGAAACTCAGTGAATGGGTTGACTTCTGGGACAATCGTTTGGCTATATGGCATTTACAGTAAAGAATATTGGATATTTGCTTAGTATTTGTAAATTATGTGCTATACATTCTTTGTGTCAGTAAAGTTTATAATAAATTTGTTGAGTCTGTGCATGCAAACATTTTCTGGAGAGCTTGTTGCTAAATGTCACTGTTAACACCATGTGGGCCTCCATTACGCATAGTCCCAGCATGTCTCCTTCCTGTGCGGGGGTGAGGTGGCGTGGGGTGGAGGGACAGATGTAACTTGCAGAGACCCTGGGAGCAGTGTCTCAGGTTTCTGGACAAGCTGTGGCTTCTCACCAGATCAGCTTGACCTCCTGGCCAGGGGCACCGGGTCTCTCCTGGGGGTACCATTCATGGATCCCTTCTCTATACCAGGCTCAGGGTCAGAGGAAGAAGACGTGGTCACTGCCAGTATGGAGCTCATAAACAGCAGAGGAGACACCCAGTCACAGTCAGTCACACCGTGGAGAGGGCAGGGACAAAAAGGAAGGAATTGCCCAGCTGAGGCAGGAGGGAGGCCAGGACAAGAGGAGCTGCCCAGTGGAATGGTGCCTCTTGACATTTCGTGTGCGGCATCCACAGATTCTTGTTGAAAATTCAGAGATTCTCTTTCGTCACGTTTGGGCAGGTGGTGCCCAGGAGTCTACAGTGTGCTAGGGGATGGTGAAGCAGGTGCCCCAGGGCACACTTGGAAAAGCCTGGATCCCAGGAGACAAGAGGGTGTGTGCCAAGGCAGGAGATGAGTTCTGTGGGGAGATCTGCCAGGAGTTTAGGAGTGGCTGGAGCAATGGCAGCCTGGAAGGGAGATGGCAGAGCACGGCAGGAGAGGGGTTGGGGCAGGTCCTGCAGCCTCACACGCCTCATGGAAGAGCTTGGTTTGTATCCTTTGGAATGAGGGGCAGTGGAAAGAGCCTTGTCAGCAGATAAGTGACATGCTCAGATTAACTTTTCAAAGTGTGATGTTCCTGGAGCAGGCAGAACTGCAGGCAAGGAGACTGGAAGGAGGCTGGGGACATGTGAGGCCTCAGTCCAGGCAGAGGCACTGGGGACAGGGGAGGGGACAGATAGGAAGGCTTCACAGGTGGAGCCGCAGGCTAGATGAAGAGGTCAGAGTGGCGTCTGGGTTTCTGGGGTGATGACTGAGTGAATGGTGGGACCGTGCACATTGCCAGAAAACAGGAGGAAGAGCAGGTCTGGAGTAAGGTGAGCTGCTTTGAACCTGGAGAGTTAGGGGTGCCCCTGGAGGGGGCCAGAGGCATTTGGGGCTCAGGGGTGCTATCAGGAAGTAGATTTGGGCACCCCCATGGCTAGGTGGGAAAGCCAAGGGAGTGAAGAGGTCACCTATGGAGAATGCAGTCACAAGTGTCCAGATCCAGTCTTGAAGGGCCAAGAACTCAGGCCTGTCTGGACCTTGTTTCTGGAAGGGGTGGTTCAGATGCCAGGTCCCTCCATGCAGGAAAGCCAGAGTGGGTGGGAGAAGGTTGGAGGAGGTCAGAAGCATGGGTGGGGTTGCTGGCCACCTCTGGCTTAGGAGCTGGAGGCCACAGTGGTTAGGAGTCATGGGCCCTCAGTTCTAGCTCCAGCCCTGACTCTGCTACCAACTTGCTGTGTGACCTTTGGCAGATCTCTACTCACTCTGGGCCTCAGCTTCTTCATCTGAAAATAAGGCTGGACCATAGCAGGGATTTTCAAATGACATTTGGAGCCCCAGGGCCACCCAGAAACATCTCCAGGAAGCAGGAGTTGGGGGTGATGTGGAGGGAGAGGCTGAGAGTGTGGAACTCTAGTCCTACCCTGTCCCCAGCTTCATCCAGAGCCACTTGCTTTTATGTTTTCTGTTAGCCTCTTCATGAAAGGCTGTGTTCCAACCAAAAGCTACTGGGCCAGAGGATCCCTTACACTGTTGTACGTAATTGGGGTCTGTGCATCCTTGCCAACATAGAAGCTGATGGAGTCTGAGGAATAACACATGCTGAGAAAACCAGGCATCATCATGACAGACACTGTGTGAACTCCGTGCCTGCTTCCCACACGGCGCAGTCACGGTCACGTCCACGCTTACGTAGGCCTCGGCTCTGCCCAGCTACGGGTGATTTCAGCAGTGGATGCAGCTCAGTGTGCCCCCGCCTCCTGGCCGGCGCCTCCCCAGCCCCAGCCATCAGGGTACCCCAGGGTGGAGCCTGTGTGGCCCTGGCCCCTCTCTGCTGCCTGAGGGCAGGGGCAGTGTGAGGCTGGCCGTGAAGCCACAGGCCGGCCTCCTGGCTCCCTGATGCTCTCTGTCCATTGTCTCTGCAAATGCAGAGAGTCTGAACAGGACACAGAACATTCCTCTTTGCTTGGGCCTGGCGTCAGTGACAATGCCACCTGTGTGGGGGAGGACTCAGCGGGTAGTGTCCTGGCTTCCCTCCAGCCCCACAGAGCTTCCCTCAAACCTTGCTGACAGCTGGGCACTCTGAGTAAACTGAGGCAAGCCTGGGCCTAGACTAGGGTGTGGGGGCGTGTGCTGTGGGGAGGCGGGTGAGAGAGCTGGCCTCAGAATGGGGCGGAAACACCCTGCTGGTGCCTCTCCAGGGAAAACAAGGGCCCTTCAAGTCTGTGTGACTCCAGATCCCAGAGAAGTAGATACCTGGCTCCCCTCCCTCAGAGCAGGGCCCAGGAGTTGGAGAGGGGCAGCTTTGCGCACCCCTTGCCCTGGGATCCTGGGGTGCAAGAGTAGAACGAGGACAGTCAGCTCAGAGGGGACAGATTGTGCTAGTTCCCTCTGCCCCTTTAGCCCAAACTCATGTCCCTGTACACACTGGACCCTCTCATTTCCTGGAAGTTATCTGACCCCTGCTGCTGTCCCTACCCCTAGAGAGATCCAGATCCCCAAATAAGGCCCCAGGATCCCAGGCTTGGAGACAGTGCTTTTGGGGAGCTCCAGGGTCCCCCAGCTCTCTTGCTATTTCAGGAACAGTTTGGACGGGGGCTCAGGAGAAGTGGCCCTCTCCCTATCACCTCCTCGACATCCCAGATAAGGGCTCAGAAAGCTGTTGCAAAACCCCTGGGAAGAGACCCCACCCCTGGAGTTCCTCCCGGCCCTCCTCCCTCTGTTCTCAGTTCCCCAGGACCACGGAGGCTTCAGCCCATTCTCACTGGTTCTCACTCGGCAGGGTGGTTGGTGGGGCAGGGTGACGACTCTCGGTGTTTCCTGACAACAGGCTGGGGGACTCAAGCGCCAATGTGAAGCTGAAGAGTGTCCTGGAGACAGGGGGCGGTGAGACGGAGTCTGCCCAGGCCACGCCAGTGGCTGGGGTGTGGCCCTGGGCCTGGGGAGGGTCGCTGTTTGAGAGGAGATCGCAGCTTTATAAAATGACTCCGTAAGTATGGCCTGGGCAGGCGGTCCACAGGCCCCCACTGCCCCACCGGGGACCGCGGGCAGGGACCAAGAGCTCCTGCAGCAGGAGACCCTACCACAGAATGTGGGGAACCCAGACAGCTTGGGAGGCTGCAGTCCCGGGGAGACACCATGCCTGGGCTGAGGTGGAGGCTGGCTCTTAGCCTCTAGGGAGCTAGGGAGCCAGGCACTCTTAGGGGCCTGTGGAGGGCCCTCCCCGATGCTCTAGGCTACTGGGCAGGGCCTTCCCCTGAAGGGTGTGTGTGTGTGTGTGTGTGTGTGTGTGTGTATACATATGAGGGGTTGCAGTTTCTACCATGGCTGCTGGCTCAAGATAAGAGCCATTTGAACCCAGGAGCCCAAGAAGCCAGACTCACGCCTTCTTTCTTAGGCATCAAAGGCTCTAGAACAGTGGTTTGCATCATGAGAACCCCCAGGAATATGTAAAAAATGCACATGCCCAGGCTCCGCCCACAGGGAGTCTATGGGAAGGGCCCAGGAATCTTTATTTTAAAAAGCTCCCCAGGTGATTCTGACAGGCTGCAGGTGGGAGAGGAAGCCACTGCTCTCGGGGGACACCTACCCCGGCCCAGGAAGCCCAGGAAGCCCAGGCAGGCCACCTTAGACACTCAGACGTTGTCTCCGGAAGGTGTTCAGGTCATCCACACTCTCATGGGAAGGAGAGGCTGACATGCTCTTCAGTAACCTCTTCCTGAGGCGCAGGAGAGAAAGCATGGAGCACAGGGTGGGCCTCGGCGGGAGGAAGGCTCAGGAAGGGGTGGGACAGAGCGTCAGGGCCAGGGACTGCCCCGTCACAGTGTCAGGGGCTGCTGAGGCCAGGGACCCTCACAGCTGTCTCAGGGCCCAGGTTGCCCAGGTCCTCCGGTCCACACCAGCCCCCATCCGGCCACATGGGTGAGCCCAGGTCCTTCTGCGTAGACACGAGAAAAGGACTCCCAGGAGATGAGCGCACCCAAGGAAGTTACGAAATTTCCTCCTTGGAGTTCCTTGTTAGCATTTTAAGTGTCTTCTTAAAAAAGAATTCAGTTAATTCAAAATGACCTTTAGAAAAAGAAAGTAGAATAAATGACCTTTAAAACCCTCATAATTGGCATGAAGCTTACTGACGTAACTGAATTAACATGAAGGCAGCATAAAGTAGCTGACGGCACGTTTGCTTCCATGGCTGAAGCTGGAGTCAGAGGCCATCTGATTCGGTCTGTTTCCCATCTTGCCAGCCCAAGGATGCGCATTCATTTCGCCTAGACTGCACACGTCCACACCTCCTGGCCGTAAAGCATCCCGGAGTGTTCACTCGACCCAATTTGCTTAGTCAATCCCCAAGTGCTGAGCCTTTGGGCTCCTTCCAATTTCTTGCTATTATAAATATCATGGCTATGAATATCTCTGTACAAATTACTTTCTTAGTATTTTACTGGGAAGCATTCCCCAAGTGGAGCTACTAGGTTAAAGGGCACGAACAATTTTATAGTTCTTGTCACATATTACTAGATAGTTCTTCAGAACTATTGAGCCCATTTACTGTGACACCAATTATGAATTGGTGTCCCCACAGCCCTCAAGTATAAAGGTTCATCATTTTTATGTATGTGTAGCTGTTTCATTTACTTCCTTTTCCGTATTTTGTGATTTTGGTCAGGAGTGGAGCGGCAAGTTGTTTTAATGATGTTGTTTCAGTGACTGGTGACACTGGACATTCTCTGAGGGACTTTGAGAACTTGATGGGCATCATTTGTTCTGCAGGGATATGGCAGGATCAGTCCTGAGTCAGAGCTGACTCAGGACTGGAAAATAGATAGCTTGGAGTTTTCAGACTTACTCAGTTGTCAGTCTCCCAGCAATAGGCCAGCATGCACCTCAGGGCCCTGGTTGCCAGTGCCCTGAGGCTGAATGATGAATATGGTTTTAAAACAGTACCACTTGCCCCAGGGAGAAGACAGAGATGAAGGGGAGAAGGAGAACCCATGACCTCACGCTTGTCCCCACCTTGGTGGACTATGCCTGAGCTCCACTGGACGGGCTGCACCGCCTCTTACCCCAGATGTGGCCTTCTGAGCACATGGATTACCACATTATACTTGTGGCTGTGGCCAAGGGGATAAACCAGATTTGGGGCTTGTGGTGTACCTGCACGCTGATCCTAATGCCCAAGCGGGAGCTGCACCAAGAGTTTACCCAGTGCCTGTAAAACCAGGGCTCTGATGGTGGCTAGAGAGGCCTGCCTGGGTAAGATCAGCAACATTTGTGGAGGTCTGGGCCCTCATGTCTTGGCTGAGGTCTAAGCATGGGGAGTTGTGGGAAAAAAGGGTGTTAGGGAACATTGACCTTGGTGGGGTCAAAGACTGTGGCCTGCAGATAATGATGGGGCTTATCAGTGATACCAGGAACTCAAAGCAGAGACAATGAGGTTCAGGGGCATGAAACCCAGTGATGGAAACCGGGTACCATGGCTGTTGCAGGCCAGGCCACAGGGCCTCCTGCGATCTCAGAGCAGACACACCAGATGAGGGAGGAGAGTAAGTCAGGGCAGATGTGGCTGGTGGGGCAGGAGGAGCTAGCATAGGGTTTAAAGTCAGCAATTTAAATTGTGGTGTCAAAGGACTCCACAAACTTGGGAATAAATGGATAGTTATGTATACTCAAGGATATTCTTGGTAGGATGGAGCAGAAGACTGATTTGTGCAACCAAAGGAGGTCTTGGAGTCCCAAGGGCCTCTCCATGTTGCAGCAGGATGCTAGGGGATGAGAGGACACAGGGCCAATGTATAATACAGATAACAAGGCCCAGCCTCTTGGAGGAGAACTGGTGGAAGCTTGCCAGGGGATCATCATTCCAGACCACACCTGGACTTGGGCAGGGCCCCTCTCTGCAGAGGCCAAGCCAGGATCATGACCATCAGGCTAAGGGGGAAGCGTGCATGTTGCTGGGATAGCAGGTGTCTCGGACCCACTAAGGTCCTTCAGGCTTTGGGAAGGAAGCAGACTCCCTTTCCCTCTCATTCTTGCCATGGAACCAGGGCTTTGATGGTGCTCAGGAGGTGGTAATGGACAGAAGAGACATGATGTGTGCCCCAGGCTCCACAGTGGCAGTGTGATGGTTAATAAGCGGTTTCGTGTGGTGGAAATGTGAGTCTTAGATTCAGGTAGACATGTACCTTACCCAGTGACCTCAGTTCTCTCTGAGCCTCAGCTTTCTTTTCTCTACAATGGGGTTGGTCATACCTGCCTTACAGGGCAGTTGAGAAGATTGAATGAGAAAATAATACATGACAGTGCTCAGCAAGAATAGTTGTTGTTGACAAATGTCAGTGTCCTTCCATTAGCCTCTTTTAGTTCCTAGAGCAGAGCTGAGTTTATCTGTGGGCCCAAATAGGCCTCCACTCTAGACAGGGGTGGCGGGTGAAGGAAGGGGCAGCATGCCCTCTGGTAAGCCCAGGAGCAGAGCTGGAAGAGCTGGAAGAGTGTCTCTGCTTCTGGGTTTATCTGACCCAAGGGTAGTGATGAATTTGGTGAAGTGGAGGGGTTAAAGCCAGGCAAGTGTCTGACCCTTAATTTCCTTATCTGAAAAATAAGTTGTGTGTGGCCTTCTGACAATGCATGGGAAGCCCCTAGCACCATTCCTGCACATAGTAGGAGGTCCACACCTACATGTCAGCATGGATTCTGTGGTTGCAGACACTCCTCTTGCCCTCAGAGTCACACCACTGTGAAGGGTTTCTCTCTGTGAGCTCTGAGTCCAGCCTGGGGTTGGTCAGACATGAAACGGGTTGTGTGTGGTGGTCAGTGCTTGGGTAGTGGCTAATCATGTTACCCTAGAATTGGCTGAGGAGGAAGGGGCCCAGGGGGAGGCTGCTCTGAGGGCCACTGAGGCTGTGGGGGCCCCAAGGGTACTGCCAGGGGAAGAATGGGCACCCTGCAGTCCTCTCCTCTAGCCCAGGGTGTTCTCAGAGTGTGCAGAACCAACAGGTCTGCTGAGATGCTGGACGTGAGGTTCTGCTTGGCACACAGCACGACAGCTTTTCCCCTGCAGGAGCATTACCAGAGGCAGGCAACATGGGGGTGAAGAGAACTGGAAGGGGCTGGCATGAGTCATGAATGAGTGAGGTTGAGGGTGAAAGTAATTCCGTGCAGCCCAGAAGGAGCTGGCCCTGGGTTCAGCCTCTGTACAGCTCCACGGCCTGTGCCCCGACTCTGATCCCAGTCCCAGCCAGTTTCTGTGCACAGGGGACTGGGTGATGAGCCTCATTCTCTAGAGGCAGCAGGGCCTCAGAGGGTCCACACAGCCTGGAGAGAGACAGGCCAAAGCTGCCCCAGACTTCCCCGAGCAGCCACCTTGCTTGGGGCAGCACCACGCAGGAGCTAGAGGAGTCCAGGGTTCTGCATCCCAATCTGTCATTTGCTAGCTGGAGACCTGGGGCAAGCCTAGCCCATCTGACTCCTGCCCACTTCGGAGCTTGCGTCTAAGAGAGGTGGAGTAACTGCTGGTGTTTGAGGACTTCGGCAGTGGTTATGAAAGCAGGTTGAAGAGGTGTGACGTGACCTGCACAGGCTCAGCCTGCCAGGTGTGCAGCCCCTGCGCTTTGCAAATGACCTCTAGTCCTTGTCACCCTGGGACAACCCTGGATCTTTCTGGACCTGACTGAATCCTCTGGACAACCTTTGCAGCCCACTACCTCACCGAAATGCACACACATTCACACACACAGCCATCACTAGGCACAGATGGAGCTCCTCCCTCTCAGTAGGTTTCTGACTTCCAACCTGCCTTCTCCCACTCCAGGCAGCTCCCCTCCTGGCTCCTGATCTGCTCGCATTCCTCCAGCATCTGGCCTCACCAAATACTGGTTTGTGAATGGCCTAACTCCATGAATCTGACACCAACTAGGTCCAGCTTCTCCAGCTCATTCTTCTAGCTCCCCCGTCCTCCAGCAAGATTTAAAAACAGTCCCTCTTACTGAGCATATGGGAGCTGGCACAGGGCATTGTTGCCAAGGAGTTGTTCCCAGTTTCCTTTCTTGCTGAGTCAGGGTCAAGGAGAGCACCCACACAGAGTCCTGCAGCCCTGGCTCTGGCCCCTGGCTCTGCTCCTCACCAGCTGTATGAACTCAGCCAGCTGTTTTACCTTTTGAGACCTGCTTCCTGATCTACAAACCGGAAATAATAATAGTACCTTCTCTGTAGGCTGCCATAAAGATTAAATGGGACCCTACATGTGTGTGACCCCCCCGAATGTACGACCCCCCTTCTGTCGTCCTTTCCCAGTTGTCTAGTCCCAAGTAACACTCTGAGAGCCGAAGGCCGAGTCCAGGTTTATTGGGGTCTACGGGCAACTCGAGCGGGCGGAGAGAGGGACA